>MU746732.1:207506-328821 GCA_026770625.1 Nicotiana glauca
TCAAAATAAGCTAATTAAGAATTATTATCCGTGGCTAATTAACATAAACTCGCTCATATTTGTAAAATCATAAAATACATTAGATCGTTACTTGAGTGTAATTCCCATACTTGTAGCCATTGATATCTTTACTTGCTTTCTTGGTTAGTTTACATTTCCGCAATTAGATATAAAAAAATATTTTCCAACCAAAATTCTTAGTGTTTGGCATTGCGCAAATAGCGATAATTTTCTTACATTCCTAATAGCCTACACATTGTTCTCTGTGGGATTCGACCCCGACTCATAGTTGGATAAATTATATTGCATGCGACCGTGTCTATTGCTTTTTAGCAGTGGATTTGGGCGTCATCAAAAATTGGCGCCGTTGCCGGGGAACAATTTGGTGTAATTTAGGTTGTTCGAGAAATAAGCAAAAGTGCTTTGGTCCAAACTTGTGAATATTTGTGTAATTAATTTTTCTTACCTTGGTCTATTTTTCTTGTTTATTTCTTGTTTATTTTCTTAATTTTGAAAAATGGCATCGTACAATGAAAATTGGTCGGATGGTAGTTGTTCATACTTTGATGACCCTTGTCCTTATTGTGGAGGACCACACTCGTGGCAAAATTATTTAAATTCTCCCGGAGGTGGATTGTGCGCGCAATCTCAACCACATGGTTGGAGTATTTGTGATAAGTGTTGTTGCCAAAATGGTCATTGGGATTATTGTGCATACTTTTCCTTCCCTTCCCCAAGCCCCTACTATGATGAGCCTACTTTTTGTGATGAGAATTATACGGTTATGGCGATGGAAGAAGTTGAACATGGACGAAATGAAGAGTTCAAACTCATGTTTGAGTGTCTACTTGAAGAAGGAAACAAGGAGCAAAATGCCTTGGAGGATCTTTTGGAGAATAGTCTCCAAAATGACTTGGCGCTTGAAAGATTGCACTCACAAATGGATGAAATGATCAAAGCCTCAAAGGTTCAAAAAGCCTCAGAAGTGAATGAAAGCCAAGGACCTCCCTTGGAGATTGAAAGTGAAAATCCTTCCTTGGCACTTGATCAAAACCAAGAAGAACTCTTAAATGCTCAAAATGAGAGAATGATGCTCATGTTGGAGACCATTCTTGAAAATGAGGAGAAGCACAACTTTGCACTCAAGGACTTGAAACAAAGTTTGGCACACAATAATGAACACATCCGCACTTTGGAAGATCAAATGCTAATATTGGTTGAGGCTCACTATGCCCACCAACTTGAGAGTGTGGAAGAAAGCCAAGAAGAGTCCAATTCCGAGGAAGAAAGTGAGCTTTACTTTGAGGAGTCAAGAATTGAACATCCGTCAACCGACTCCATGAGTACTAATGATGCCGTGAAAAATATGGAATTAGAGTCAACAGGTGTAAATGCAAATTTGGTTGAGATTGACTCTAATCCGGGGGAAGAAGAGGATGTCAAAATAGAAAAATTGTAAAGTGAAGGCTTGAAGTCATATTCCAAGCATTTTTCAACGTTGGAATTCTTTGGTGACATGGAAATTGAACTACACGAGTCAATGAGGAATTGCGAGGAGGACAAGCTCATGCCATACATTTTACAGTTTGACGAAACCAGAAAACAAAATGACATTCCTCACTTGAGAGCCAAGAAGTGCAAAATGAAGAATTTAAGGCTTGGCTCGATCATCAACTCACCACCCCCCATCGCTCGTGGTCACAAGCTTGATTCCAGGCTAGGTGCCCAATTCATATCATCCAAATGGCGAGAAAAGTGGTAATATTGTTTACGTCGTGCCACGACGTTAAAGGCGACGCTTGGTGGGAGGCAACCCATTATTTTTTAAAAATTTTAGTCATTTTTTAAATTTTTTTTAGAATAGCTTAGTATATTATTTTTGACTAATCTGCCAATTTTTAGATTATTTGGAGTTGATTTGAACAGGTCGGAGTGGTCCTGAGGGTCAAAACAAGTAGTTGCAGAAACTGGACAAAAATTTCCTGCTATAACCGCTTCTGCGTCTACATGGCTGCATCTACGGTCACGCAGAAGCGGTTTAATAACCGCAGACGCGGCCTCCTCTGCAATACCGGTCCTTCAGCCGCTGAAGTGACTCCGCAGAAGCGGTAAAATTTCCACAGAAGCGGAAGTCACCTAGGTTTTGAGTGTAAAAAATGTGTGAAATGGTTCATTTGCTTAAAAGAAAACACCATACTGTATCCCCGTGCCCTAACTCCCCAAACACGAAAAAAAATCTCCAAAAACTCCAAAACTTGCTCGTGAATTATTTTTCTTGTGCAAAATTATGGTAATGTCGTTTTAATCCTCATCTCATTCTTCATCTCTTTCCTCTCATTCTCTATGCTTCTCCTTAGACAACAGTTTTTCTATTTTATTTTGTTTAATTTTTCTTTTTCTTTCTTTTTGTTCGGAATTATTGTTGTTAGCTTTAAGAGGTGAGGGAATTGGTTGAGTGTAGTCATGAATGTGCTATTTATATTGTACAAAAAATTGTGGGAAGTCTTGAGTGACCGATTTTTGTGAAGAAGGTTTCATTTTATCTTGCTCACAAAGAGTTCGACACAATGCTTGAGTGAAAATCTTATGCGAAGCGGCACAAATTTAGTCTCCATTGAATCATGTTCTTATTTGGTGCATTAATTTTGTATTTTGGTGCCAATAATTGGGATGAAAGTGAAAAAGAAAAAAATAATAATAACAAGGCTGTATAATTCACTGAAGAAGATGACTGAGACCGCAGAAGCGGTTAATTTCTCGCAGAAGCGACACCGCTTCTGCGGCGTAATTTTTGCAGAAGCGAAAAATGAGAAACAAAAAAAAAAATCGCAGAAGCGACCGGAAAACCGCAAAAGCGGAACCGCTTCTGCGACTCAGTATCCGTAGAAGCGAAAACTGCCCAGTTTTTCCAAAAACAGTGGGGTTGCAAAAATGGCTTCCCGGACCCGTTCAACCTAATTTTTTGGCTCAATTGCAGTGTTTTAAATTTCTTAACATGATTCTATTGTCCGACTAATCTTGTGTTGATTTTTTGTAGGTGTTTCAATTTAAAATGGACCCATACCCAAGCGGATCACACCATGAAATTCAAGAAGATATTGATGATCCCTTTGATGATTCGCGCTTCATGTCTGCGGCATGTGAGCGTGGATATATGGACGACCTCGTCAGGAGGAGGGTCATTCTTGAAAAGGGGATACATGAAGATAAATTGGCCGAAAAGCTTCCGGACTTCTATGCTCGGGTCAACTCATCAGGATGGTCTTGCTTCATACCACTCCTTGCAAAGCCAATGAGGAGTGGGTTCGTGAGTTTTATGCCAACCTCAGGCACGCAGATTTTGACAGCCCACAAATCGTCATCAGAGGTAAAGCAGTGAGCTTTGGGATTGAGCAAATCAATGACACTCTGGGTATTCCCAACTTTCTGGTGGAGCAGGTACAAGCAAAAGATAATTGTGAAAATGGAGCATGGCTTGTCTCCAAACTCTTCCCGCCGCACTTGAGAGAAAAATGGGGAAACAAGAGAAAGGGGCTCAAATCTACTGACTTCACTGTTGAGGCAAAGATATGGCTGTACATCCTGTGCAACAGGGTCTCTCCGTGCGGAAATGTTACAGACGTCTCCTACACTCGAGCATTGATTATTTCATGCCTATTGGACAACATTCCTGTGATTGTCGGATATTACATTCTGCGAGAGATGGGAGTGTACTTGAGAGATAAGGATGCATGCATGATCTTCCCCTCCCTGATCACACAGCTGTGCACCAGAGCAGAGGTTGACGTCCATAGCACTGATTGGTGGCTACCAGAGGACAAACCTTTTCATCCTTTAAGAGTGACAAGAGAGGGAAGTGTGGTCAAAAGAAAAAAGAGAAAAGTCACCACCACGGCCACCGGTTCAGAGTCCTCTTTACAGGCAGTTGCTCAAGGGCCATTCGGGATACTTAACTCCGAGCTTGCATCAATTAAGGAGTTAGTATCGCAACTTCCGAGTGGGCCCTCATCCTCCCAGCCTGGGCCTTCATATCTCTAGGGACCACATGTAGAGTTACTTGGATGCACAGAAGAGTCAAAATGAACATATTGAGAAGATGGCTGCGTCCGTGACAAGACTAGAGGGGGCCTACAACACTTTGGCAAAAGACATGCCACCCTTTAGTCAGACTTTGAGAAGGAGAAGAAGAAGAACAAGAAGAAGGGCAAACTCATGACCAAATTTTGGAGAGGCATCAAAGCTATCTTCAAATGGGGAAACCCAGACAAGAAGATACCAGTAGCATCCCAAGATGATAGCAAGGATCATTCCTTCATTTCAGAGTCTGCTTGCGATGGTGGTGATGATGATGATGATGACAATGAGGAGACTGAGGATGATGGAGCCACGAGCACAACTCAGCACCGATCAGCTGTCCTCCCACAGTCTGCTAGTTTGATGCAGACCTCAGGGAGACCCTCAAACTAGTTATTCTTTATATTTGATATTGTGCAGTGGGGATACTGCAATGTTTTAGTTGGGGGTGGCATTGTACTGTATTCATATTTTGAGATTATGGGCCCTTGCCGGGCTTGGTTTGATTAGTCGTGTTTGTGTTTTTATGTTTCTTTCGTTATTTATTTTCTTCTTATTAGCTTATTTTTTTTTCTTTTTAGTAATATTTGCTTCTTTTATTTTAGTATCCTTTGTAGGAGTTTTCTTTTCTTTTATTGTTATTTCCTAAAATAAAAATTCCTTGGGTTTTTTTCATGCTACGGTTCTTTCCCAAGGAACACTTTTGAAGTGAACCGGGTGACTTTTCCCGATGATGGATAGATTGACAACTTTCTTAAGGGAACTAGTCTTGTTGTGCTAGCATGAGGCTTTTGGATTATTTGGTACTAATAAAATTAGTCTCTTGTATGTAAATGGTAAATTAAGAATGCCCCTCCGAAATAATTCTTGTGATAAATTTTTGGCTCTTTTAGTGACTCTTTTGGCCACTAGTTTGAATATTGCTCTAGATGCCATTACTAGAAAATAAAATTGACCCTTCTTGATTAATTCATGTGCCATGTGTGTTAGTGTTTGTTGAAATAAATCTTGTGTTTACTTCTATCATCTAGAACTTGCCCGGTTGGTCTTTCGATGCTAATAAAAGTATGTTTCCCTGGAGGAATGACCTTAGGCATTCTTTGTTTTATTTACGAATACCTCTTTAGCCTTTCAAGCCTACCCTTGCTTAAATAATATCACTAGTACCCTATTTGAGCCTTGAAACCTTTTTCTTTGGCCAACTCATTACAAACCTTTGACCTTCTTGAAAAATAATTCACTCTTTTGAACTCGTCCCTCCTTGAACATTGAGAATGAGGCTAAAAGCCTAAGTTGGGGGTGTGGTGTTAAAATAAAAATTGGTAAGGTTGTATATTGAGTGTAGGATCATATGCCTTAAAGTGATCGTATTAACTCAATCAAGCTCCAAAAGAAAAATGTGTATAAAAAAAATTAATAATAATGAAAAAAAATTTGATAGAGGGCCCAACAAAGAAAAAAAAAAGATAATTGTTTGTATATATATATATTATGGAGCCTTGAAGAAAATCAGAGAGTTATGTAAGGTGATTCTATATTGGGAACTAGTTGCCAACGAGGCTATGTGAGTTGAAGAGAATCAAAGTGCAAAAAGATGGAAACTTGTGAGTAGTGTCCAAGGAGGGTGAAGTCACCTGTACCCAAATGTTTATCCAACCCTTCCCTAAACCTACATTACAAGCTTAAAAAGTCCTTATGGGACCTCCAACCGAACATTCTTGAATACACGATGAATTAAAATAAGGGCAAGCTTATGGTATGAAATGTTGTAACACTTGAAGTATTTTGTGAGAGTGAGTGTTCTTGAAAAATTTGTCCCTTATGTTGTATTGTAAATATAGTGATTTTGGGACTTTCTTTCTTGTGAGGGCACATGAATTAGGAAATATTGGTGAAATTGAGTAAAGTGAGCATTTGTAGTGAACTAGTGAGTTTGAGTCACTTCTTGAGGCTTATTTCTATCACTTGATTATTTTGAAACTCTCGTGCACGTTCTTAAAGTTGTTTATCTTTATGAGGGAGTCATTTGTGAATGATGTGCATACTTGAGCCTAATTGTTAATACCAACCAAATCCATTAGTATGGTGTTTAAATTGGAGAATATGATATGTAAATAATAGAAATACCACTTGTGTTGTAAATGGTGAATCCTCATTGATGTTTTGGTTTTGATTTTCTTGAGGACAAGCAAAAGCTTTAAGTTGGGGGTGTTGATGAGTGGTGATTTTACCACTCATTCTAGCCTTTTTTCCTTAGCTTTTATGTCCTTTTAATAATAAAATGAGGTTGTTTATGGTGGTTATTGTTAGATTTTTAGGTACATGATGCTACGAGGTGAGTTGAGTTGAATTGAAGTGGAAGTGGGATAAAAAAGGGTGAAATCATGCAAAATATTCCAGTGAATTCTGCCTCTGCAGAAGTATGACCGCAGAAGCGATATCCGCTTCTGCGAAGGATGATCCGCTTTTGCGGAAACGGCAGAGATGAAAAGAAACCGCTTCTGCGGTTGGAAATCCGCTTCTGCGCTTATTGTTCCGCTTCCGCGAAAATTATGTTGATCTAGAATTTCGCTTCTGCGATTGGAAAGTCCGCTTCTGCGGCACCGCTTAGGCGTGAATTGTTCCGCAGAAGCGAAAAGCAAGCATCAGACCTGGGGCAGAATGGACATTTCATAATTTCTCATCCCAAATCATTTTTATACTCGTCCAAACACATCTTTTAAAACTCTTTGGCTTATTTTCAGTCCTCATAGACTAGAGAGAACATTTTTGGAAGCTAGGGTTTTGCACACACAATTGGGTCTTGAAGATTGAAGCTTGGAGTTAAGATTTTTTTACCCATTTATATTTATTTCTTCATTTTCTTGCTTTGTATTGAATATTTAAGTGTGTAGTATTTATTTCCAACACTTGAACCTTGTTTATAAAAGTATTCTTATTTAAAGTGTGGATTAAATACCTTGTTGTGCTTATGTATTGAATGATTTTTATATATTTATGAAGTGAGTTATTGTTACTTTAATTATTCTTGTTCTTTAATATTTCCAAAGGGATTAGCTAACCCTAGGACTCGCCCATTAACTGCGAATTGATTTTTGGAAAAATAGTTTGGGGTTGGGAAAGATTAATTAACAAGAACCTGAGGTGTTAACCTTCATTTTATAGATTCTACCTAGGGATAGGATTGAACTACTTATAGCCTTCCGGGTGTGCTTAATCTTCTAAGTGTGATTAGGGATGATTCAATTAGTAAGTCTTGTTAGTTTTTGGAAGAAGCTAATTAAGAATTATTATCCGTGGCTAATTAACATAAACTCGCTCATCTTTTGTAAAATCATGAAATATATTGGATCGTTACTTGAGTGTAATTCCCGATGCATTCATACTTGTAGCCATTGATCATTTTACTTGCTTTCTAGGTTAGTTTACATTTCCGCAATTAGATATAAAAAAATATTTTCCAACCAAAATTCTTAGTGTTTGGCATTGCGCAACTAGCGATAATTTTCTTACATTCCTAATTGCCTATACATTGTTTTCTGTGGGATTCGACCCCGACTCATAGTTGGGTAAATTATATTGCATGCGACCGTGTCTATTACTTTTTAGCTGTGAATTTGGATGTCATCAGAGGTAACTCATGGTACCCAGGTTTCCAAAGAAAGTGCAACCCAACTCGAGCAAAAACTATTTAAATTTCAGGAGGAACTTGATCAGGTCCAGAATCTGGCGAATCTGTCATTTTCCCTCACTACTCCTGATGTCAACTTCTCAAACACTCAGAACCCCACACCTCCACAAAATATCCCAAAACCACAAAACCATTCCGCTCTTCACCACTACTGCAACACATGCCACACTTCCAACAATACTACACTGCTTATCCCGGAGCCTTTGAATTCCACAAATGACCATTTTCACCATAACACCCCCATATATGTGGAGACCATGCCACACTCCACCCAACCCATCTCAAGAACACCCGAGTGTGATGATAAAGACTCACTCATTTGGAACCTGACTGCAGAACTCAAGAAATTGACCAGCCGAATTCATGGTGTTGAAGGAAGTAAGGGGATTGAAGGATTGAACTACGAAGATCTTTGCATTCAACCTGATGTCAAACTACCCAAGGGGTACAAACCTCCTAAGTTCGAGATGTTTAATGGTACAGGGGATCCGAGAGTCCACTTGAGAACATACTGTGACAAACTAGTCAGAGTAGGGAAGGACGAAAGGATCCACATGAAACTTTTCATGAGGAGTCTAAAAGGGGATGCTCTGTCTTGGTACATTAGCCAAGACCCGAAGAAATAGTTGAACTGGGTGAGTATGGAATCTGACTTTATGGACAGGTTCAAGTTCTACATAGAAAATGCGCTAGATGTGTTCTACATCCAGAACATAAAGAAGAAGCCCGCGAAAACATTTCGCGAGTATGCTACTCGCTGAGATCCGAAGCTGCAAAGGTTAGACCAGCTTTAGAGGAGGAACAAATGAACAAGTTTTTCGTTCGGGCTCAAGACTCGGAGTACTATGAAAGGCTAATGTTGATTGAAAGCTAGAAATTTTATGACATCATCAAGCTAGGTGAGAAGATCGAGGAATGCATCAAAAGTGGTATGGTCACGAACTTTGAAGCTTTACAAGCTACCAATAAGACTTTACAGTCTGGTGGTACGTCCAAGAAAAGGGATGTAGGTGTATTAATGGTTTCTTAGAGAACCAAATCCCCCATCAAATACCAAACCTATCCAATGCCTCCACTCACATATCAACTACTCCGAATTACCAAGCACCCTCGCCCTCTTACCAAACTCCACCACCTACTTATCAATCACCTCCACCTCCTACATACCAACCTACTTCACCCAGATATTCCCAACCCGCACATGTATACCAAGCCTACAATACTCAACTATCCCACTATCAATTACCTCGCGCACGCTATAACTTTTCTAGACCTGGACTAAATTTTGATCGCAAACCTCCTAAATAGTATACCGCCATAACTGCACCTATTGACCAGCTTAACGAGAGACTCAAAGTTGTTGGTTATGTCATCCTTATCCATTCTATCACTCCTAAAAACCCTTCTCAATGGGTCAATCAAAATAAAACCTATGCATACCATTCCGACATGAAAGGACACACCATTGATGAATGCCGCTCTCTAAAAGATGAAATACAAACTTTGATTGATAACAAGATTATTGTGGCAAAGGAGCCTGCTCCGAATGTCCGTAATAATCCTCTAGTAGACCACAACGGTGGAGGCATTCACATGATTGAAATAGAGGATGATTGGGACCCCAAGGGATCGATCACTCTGATCATAAAGGGCGACGAACCGAAGAAACCAATAGTCACCCTCAATACAATCATAGTGCAGATTTAGCCTTCTGTGCACGCTTAGGTAAATATGTCTATACCACTTGAGTTTAAAGCACCATCCTCGGCAAAGACGCCAGCGCCGATTGACATCGAGTTTGGGTCTCCAACAAATGCACATGTGCCATTTGAAGTTGCTGTGTTACCTTCCAAAGTACATGATCTGTTCGGATTAAAGGTTCCTATTCTAGTAGCAATGTCAGTCATAACACCACTCCATAAAAATGCCATCCCTTGGGACTACACAACCAATGCAAGAAGAAAAGGGAAAGCCAAGTTCGGAGAAACCATTGCGGCACAGGGTAAGACAATAACCAGTAGGATTTATACCCCAGAACATTTAGCTTAGTCAAGTAGACAGACCTCTGGCCGGCCGACCATCACTAAAATCGGGCTTGATGATCTCTGGAGAAATATACAAGCCAAAGAGTACTCAGTCGTTGATCAACTAAACAAAACACTAGCACATATTTCTATCCTAGATTTGCTGCCGAATTTCGACGCACACAGGAAAGCCTTGTTAAAAGTGTTGAGTGAGGCATATGTACCAAGCAACATCACCGGAGGAGAGATGGCAAACATGGTAGGGCAGGTATTGGAAAGTCACAAGATCACTTTTCATGAAGATGAGGTACGGGCAGAATGGTTAAGTCACAGCAAGGCGTTGCACATCACTGTGAAATGCGAAGATTATTTTATCACCAGAATCCTGATTGATGTGTGATCTAGCCTCAATATTTGTCTGTTGGTAACACTCAGGACATTGGGTAAGGTTCTGCATGAGATGAAGGACGAGGTCATCAACGCAAAAGCCTTCAACGGTTCCCAAAGGTCCACTATTAGGGAAATTAGTTTGTGCTTGCAAATGGGGCCTACCTGGTTCGATGTCGATTTCTATGTGATAGATGTACCAGCATCTTGCAATTTGCTGTTGGGACGACCATGGATTCATGCCGCTGGGGCCATAGTGTCCACACGGTAATAGGTAGTGAAGTTTGAGTGGGACCACCAAGAGGTAATCATTCGTGGAGATGGTAGCAATCCCATATACAGTTACCACACCATCCCAGCAATCGGGGGTAGAAGAAAGATAGGCGGGGAGACCTATCACCGCATCGAGCGAGTCAATGTTGTTGACAAGGACAAATAGTGGGATGATAAGATTGAAAGCATATTGAACTGGTACGGATATGAACGTGGAAAGGGACTTGGCAAGAACCTCTAAAGAATCGCTAAGCCTATCAAACTGAAGAAACATGGTACCACCTTTGGTCTGGGATATGAGTACATTTGGGAAGAGTTCAAAAACTGGTCGCCACTATGGCGTAATCCTTACTATCCGCTGGAGCAGCCAATACCACATTTTGAGCAGACCTTCCAGCCAGTCGATATTATCTATGGATATGAAGATGAGGAAGCACTGGCAGCCGTAAGGAATCTATTCGTAGAAGACGATACTGTTGTGTCATTTTTTAGGAGGAGGGGTAAGAAGTCCCTTCCATACAGGTAGTGAGTAGAGGAGCATGTCTCAACAACTGGACTATCAGAACCACCAGAGTCTATAAAGCCTCGGGCATTACTATTACTTTTCTTGATGAACCAACGATTGTGACATGCAATGAGGCAACACAACAAATGTACATAGATTCAGAAGAGGATGATATACTGGAAGAGATTGTTAAGGAAGTTGAGAATTTTGAAAATGTACCTAAGTCCAATCTGGACGAGACTGAGTTTGTTAACTTGGAAGATGTGGAAAACCTCAAAGAAACATGAATCAGCGTTCACTTGTCACCATCAGAAAAGGAAAAGTACACAGAATTCCTAAGGGAGTATGAGGACATATTCGCCTGGTCATATGATGATATGACTGTTCTGAGTACATATGTTGTGGAACAAAAACTGCCAACTGATCCGATATGTCCACCGGTAAAGCATAAGCTCAGAAAGTTCAAGCCTGATATGAGTCTAAGAATGAAGGAAGAAGTCAGTAAACAGGTCAAAGCTAAAGTTCTCAGGGTAGTAGAATACCCGACATCGTTAGCCAACATTGTGCCGATGCTAAAGAAGGATGGGAAGGTCAGAGTCCGTGTCAACTACCGGGATCTCAATCGGTCCAGTCCAAAAGATGACTTCCCCTTGCCAAACATACACATCCCAATTGACAATTACGCCAAGCATGAGTTGTAGTCATTTGTAGATTGTTTTTCTAGGTATCATCAAATCTGGATGGATGAATGAGATGCAGAGAAAATGGCTTTCATCACGCCATGGGGAATGTACTGCTACAAGATGATGCCGTTCGGGTTAAAGAATGTTGGGGCCACCCATGACTACTATTTTCCATGATATGATACAGAAGGAGATTAAGGTATATGTTGATGATGTCATTATAAAGTCCAAGAAGGCCACTGATCATATGGAATATTTGAGGAAGTTCTTCAATAGACTGAGAAGGTACAACCTCAAAGTGAATCCCGCGAAGTGTGCATTTGGGGTTCCTGCTGGAAAACTACTTGGGTTCATTATGAGTCGCTGAGGAATAGAACAAGATCTATCAAAGGTCAAAGCTATTCAAGAATTGCCACCACCAAAGAACAGGAAGGAGGTGATGAGTTTCTTGGGAAGACTTAACTACATCAGTCGGTTCATAGCACAATCTGTAGTTATATGTGAGCCAATCTTTAAGATGTTGAAGAAGGATGATGCTACCAAATGGACTGATGACTGTCAGAAAGCTTTCGACTGAATCAAGGAGTACCTGTCAACACCACTAGTTTTGGTCTCGCCCGAGCCAGGTAGACCTCTATTGCTCTACCTCGCAGTAGTGGATGGAGTGTTAGGTTATGTTCTGGGGTAGCTTAACAAAATGGGGAGGAAGGAGCAGGCCATCTATTACCTCGGTAAGAAGTTCACCCCTTATGTAGTTCGGTATTCACTATTAGAACGCACCTGTTGTGCTTTGACCTGGGTAGCTTAGAAGCTGAGGCACTACTTCTGCGCCTATACCACATATCTTATATCAAGGATGGATCCCTTGAATTACATCTTTCAGAAGCCCATGCCCACTGGCAAGCTGGCCAAGTGGCAAATCCTGTTGAGTGAATTTGACATTGTTTACGTGACTCAGAAAGTGATCAAAGGACAGGCATTGGTAGATCACCTTGCCGAGAATCCCGTAGATGGAGAATACGAACCCCTGAAAGCGTATTTTCCCGATGAAGAGGTATCATTCATAGGAGAAGATATTACAGAATCCTATGACAGATGGAGAATCATTTTCAATAGATCAGTGAATTTCAAATGAGTCGGCGTAGGAGCAGTCCTATTATCAAAAATCAGTCAGCATTATCCGGTATTTGCCAAACTCAGATTCCCGTTCACCAATAACATGGCCGAGTACGAAGCTTGCATCTTAGGGCTCATGATGGCCATTGACATGAACATTCAAGAATTGCTGGTGATCGGAGATTGAGACTTGCTTATACATCAGGTCCGAGAAGAATGGGCGACCACGAACTGAAAAATACTCCCTTATCTGCATCATGTACAGGAGTTGAGAAAGAGATTCACAAAGACAGAATTCCAGCATGTTCCTAGAGTCCAGAATGAATTCGCCGATGCACTGGCTACCCTATCATCCATGATATAGCATCAAGACAAGAACTTTGTTGATCCCATCCCGGTAAAGATCCATGATCAGCCAACTTACTGTGCTCATGTTGAAGAAGAAGTAGACGGAAATCCTTGGTTTCATGATATCAAAGAATACTTAGCATAAGGAGAATACATAGAATTCTCAAACGCTACTCAGAAGTGCACACTTCGGAGATTATCCAACAATTTCTTTCGTAGCGGAGGAATCCTGTACATGAGGTCTCCTGATTTCGGATTACTAAGGTATGTCAACGCAAAGGAAGCATCCAGACTATGAGAGGAAATTCCTGCAGGGACCTGCGGTCCACATATGAATGGTTTTGACTTAGCAAAGAAAATACTCTGAGCAGGTTACTTTTGGATGACTATGGAAACAGACTGCATCATATATATCTAAAAGTGCCACCGCTGTCAGATACATGCAGACATGATAAAGGTGCCTCCAAATGAGCTTAATGCAACAAGCTCACCGTGGTCGTTCGTCACTTGGGGAATGGATATTATTTGACCTATCGAACCTGCCGCATCGAATGGGCACATGTTTATCCTAGTAGCAATTGATTATTTTACCAAATGGGTCGAAGCATTATCATACAGAGCAGTGACCAAGAAAGTCGCGGCGGACTTCGTCCGCGACCGTATTATTTGTCAGTTTGGGATTCTAGAGAAAATCATTACTGACAATGGTTCCAATCTCAACAGTGACCTGATGAAAGCCATATGTGAAACCTTCAAGATCAAACACAAGAATTCTACAGCCTACAGACCTCAAATGAACGGGGCTGTAGAAGCCACCAACAAGAATATCAAGAAAATATTGAGGAAAATGACGGAGAAGCATAAACAGTGGCATGAGAGGTTATCATTCACTTTATTCGGGTTCTGCACATCAATCGGGCAACCCTCTATATGCTGGTTTATGTTACAGAAGCAGTCATTCCCGGCGAGGTATAAATTTCTTCCTTAAGAAACATACAGGAAGCTGAGCTCGACGATGCAGAATGGGTGAAGAGTCGCTACGAACAGCTAGCTCTTATAGACGAAAAAAAAATGAACGCAATTTTCCATCGTCAACTTTATTAGAACAGAATGTCCAGAGCCTTCAACAAAAGAGTCAAACCGAGATAGTTCACACCTGGGCAGCTGGTGTCAAAGAAAATCTTTCCACATCAAGATGAAGCCAAAGGGAAATTCTCTCCCAACTAGCAGGGTGCATATATGGTTCACCAGGTTCTAATGGGAGGAGCCCTCATACTCGCAGAAATGGGCGGAGAAGTTTGGCCAAAGCCGATTAATTCAGATGCAGTCAAGCGATACGATGTGTAACATTTATGATTTCCTTTATGATGTAATTTGAACTACGCCTGGCATGATTCTCGTTTAAAAGGGGATACATAGGTAGCCCTATGGGTTCGGTCACAAGTCAATAAAATTTTCATTTCCCCTGCTATTGGAAACTGGGTTAGAATTTTGAGGAGGACCCTCAAAATTCCGAAGTTGAGTCCAACCAATTGTCGCTAGCAGCAGTCAGGAACAGCAACCCAGTAAACTGGGGCAGAATTTTGAGGAGGACCCTCAAAATTTGGTAACAATAAGGGTTGCAATGTCTTGGACCACGTCGCAGTCGTCGGTTCATCTAAAGAAAATTATTCGTAATTATGCATTTATGGTACATTTTCTCTACTAAAATCATGCATGTTTATTTCGGAAATAGCTCTATTTAGCAATGCTACCCCAATGATACCAGCAGGATCACTAGATCACAACTGAGCAGGTCAAGCAAAGACAATAGGGGATACGGACTAACCTCCCCTCTACAAAACTCACGATTTGTCTTTGGATGCAGGCACTTGAGTTGAAAAATCATCAAATATACTATACACTCATTCGGATCAGGAACACAAATCTCAGAACCATCACCTATTCACAGTTGCTATCTGCACACAATGTCCCCAGCAGCCACAATATCGCAAGCAACTATTAAGCTATCAGCTAAGAAAACTTTATTACCATCCGCCTTTTATTTCTTGCATAAGGCTATCATTCTGCCTTCCGAGGTTAAGCTCTACCTCCATCTTCTTTTCCTGCATTGCATAAGGCTACCATTCTGTCTTCCAAGGTTAAGCTCTACCTCCATCTGTATTTCCTGCATTGCATAAGGCTACTATTCTGCCTTCCGAGACTAAGCTTTGTCTCCATTTGCATTTCTTGCATTGCATAAGGCTACTATTCTGCCTTTCGAGGTTAAGCTCTACCTCCACTTGCATGGCTAAAAGATTGCCACTTTATCTCCACTTGCATGGCTGAAAGATCGCCACTTTATCTCTACTTGCATGGCTGAAAGATCGCCACTTTATCTCCACTCGCATGGCTGAAAGATCACCACTTTATTTACACCTGCATCAGCTGAAAGATCGCCACTTTATTTACACCTGTATCGGCTGAAAGATTGCCACCTTCTACATATTATAGGCTGAAAGATCACCAATTTGTCCAAAGCCGTCATTGTTCGGAGGCACCATTTTCATAGCCCGAGACCGCAATGCCATGGCCCGAGGACCCCCCTTTAGCTTTTGCATATCATTATTCAAAGGAATCATAGTTCTGATCATTTCATGGCCTGCGAATCTTTTATTATACGCTTCATGGCCTAGGACGTCATGGTCTGAGGACGTCATCCTAATCGTCCAAAGACAACATTCATGGTCCGACGGAAACTTGCATCATGTTTAAATTTCCGCACAATATATTTTTTATTTACAGGTAAACCGGCAAGCAATGGCCATCTCAGCAGGAGCAATTCCGCTCTAGTCCCCGCAGCCCTATTAGACCTTAATCGTTCATCCCATTGCGACTGTTCTTGAAAAACCTTCATCGGAATACATCCCCGACGAATCCTTAACTACATATGGCCTGATTCCTATAAGACCAGAGATATGTAGGCAGCTCAGGAACCAAAGCACGATCAACCTCTTCAAACCATTTCACTTGGTCAAAATTGGCCATCATATCATTACCCGACAACTCTTTCATCCTTCTCGGGTAAAGAGGGGCAGCTGTTGATATCTAATTTTTTCTATATATTTGAAAATATGCAAAACACTTGGAAAATATCATATGTACGCATATATAAGGAGATACAAATACTTTATTATTTTCCTTAATTTTTAAGGCTTTGAAAATCAATTTTATGTCCCTATTTTATCAAGAAAAAACCCAATAAGAGTTTCCAAAATTATCATTTTTGTGATTCACTTGTAGAATTCTCATATTTATACTAAACTATAGCTCAAATAATTTTTTCATATTTTTACAAATTTATTTAGTATTTTTAAAGCTAAATTGCATATAATTGCAATATTAGCCTCTTTTATGATTTGATTACATTTATATTTAAAAAATTAAGGCCAGTATTTTAAAATTGACAAGTATATGTTAAAAAGCATTTTAATACTTTTAATTTATTTCTAGAGTTTAATTTGCTATTTCTATAAAATAAATGGGGAAATGGCTATTTCAAATCTAGCCAGATTTCATTTCAATTGTGGCCCAAATTCTACTCCAATTAAACCCAGTTGAACCCCAGCTCAATTGCTAAAATTACCTGACCCAAAACCCATTTGAATGACCTGCCCGGCTCCCCATCTAATCCAGACCGTTGATCAAAGTGATCAACGACCATATTTCTTCCTTTCCTTTTTTAATTTACCAACCCCCCAACCTTAAATCATTTTCACCTACCAGCCACCTCTGAACCCTCCCCATTCTCTCAATCTCTCTAGAAACTTCTCGAACCCTAGCCACCTCCTACCACTTCCTCCTTGAAAGCCACCAGAATCCATGGCTTCCAAGGCTATGGAAATCCTACACCGGCCTCCTGTGACTCCCACGCGCCTAATTTTTTGAAGATTCAAGGCCTGACCATGAAGGGTTGTATCCAGGCCTTTGTTGATTCAAAGTTCCACGGTCATCTCCGACCTTGCTCCGGCGTACCACAGTTGTTCGAGCCTGATTTTGACTTCTCCGACTCAGATCAGTTACCTTTAAAGCCTTTCTCACTTTTAGGGTTCTTCTGAAACCCTAACCCTTCAAGCTTTTCTCTGATTTCTTTAGATCCATTGTGTATCTATGCTTCCCCTAAGCTTTCAAGCAATTTCTTTGGCTTTTTCTTTCAAAAAAAATTACTTTCAAAACTATTTCTTTTCCGATCTAGGGTTTTATGAAATATTTAAATGACTCTCCGACTTTCTTTCCTTTTTTCTTTTGTGTGTACGTGACTCTATTGTGTTCTTGTATTTTCTTCTACCATGTTCTTACATGCTTCTTCTGCTGTATTTGCCTATACTATGCTCTCGTACGCTTTTCTACTGTATGCTTTCTCTACTGTGTTCTTGTGTGTCTCCTACTATATTTTCCATTACTAAGTTCTTAAGTTTCCTTATTAAGTTCTTTCTACTGAGCTCTGTTCAAGTGTTTTCTAAAATTTCTTAACATGCTTCTTCTACTATTCTTATCAGTCTTTACCATTATGGTCGTATTAGTTTATTCTCCTCTATTTTCTTTAAATTCTTCTATTATGTTATGCGTGTTACTTGCTATCATTGTTTTCTCATGAGTTTCTGCTACTAAAAGAAACATGCAATAGGTCTCAGTTTTTCTCTGAGACCTCTGAGCCTATTTTGATGACTTTCCTTCTCATCTTTGTACTCGACTATTGGTGGAAACCCTTGAATTTGGGGTTTCTTCCAAGTTTTGTTATGTGATTTGATTGAATTAGGGTTTTATTTCAAAACCCCTAACTCTTTCAGACCAACTTCGAGTCTCTGAACTGAGTTTGGACTTCCTTGTTTTTATATGATTCTAACCCTTTGCTAAACTCTTCTACACTGGATTTTTCTATTCATTTTACAATGACACAACGTCTTCTTTCATGCTTAACATGTTCGTATGCTCCATATATATGATAAACTTCCCTCTAAAGTGGCCTTCAAATTTGTGATCAGTTCATATTCTCCTCTGAATATGGTCTGATTGATTTCATTCCATTCTTTCCGGATTTTCTCTATGACTCGACCTAATTTAAAACTCTTCTCAGCTTTTGTGACTTGGTTCATTCATGGTTCAGTAATTACAAGATCCCTAACCTTTGATTTACTAGTTGTTAATTGGTTTTCTTACCTTATCTGTACAACCGTGTACTTCAAACCCCTTTCATTAAAATAACCTTTTATGTATTTGCCCCTAATTGCATGTTGTGCACAAAGTGCTTATTTAATTTCTTTCCTTAAACGGTTTTTACCCACTTGAATCTGAATCCCTTAATTAAGGAAAGTCTTGTATAATTGATTGACAACCAGTTCCTTAACTATTTTCTTACCTTATTTCTGCCTAATTTTTACACTATAAAAGGCACGACCCTCTTCACAAAGAACACAATTCATAATCCTACTGAACTCATACTATCTCACAATAATATTCTCTTCTTGTCTGCACTATGGTCTGTTTTATAGGACCTACTACTTTTCTTTACTTGTTTCCCTGAAAACTGGTATGTTTGTATTTTATTCTTAGCACCACAACAATGTGTATTTACTGCTTTTGTATCCAGGTTCACCTACTGTTTCTGTATATCTCAACACTTGAACTGGCATGTTGATTCTGTTTGTTTGTTATGAGCCCCCATTCCCCTATTACCCTTATGTGTTTTGAGTCGTGACTTAAGGAATGGCAATGCAAGTTGTTGTCCATGAATTAAGTTTGAACCACTGGGTCTTAACCTCTAAGCAAACACGCTGGAGGGTGTGCCAGTATCTCTCATTGCTATGTATTCCCATCAGCCTTCTTTTCTTTTGCCTCTTGCAAATTCCCCATTCCCTTATACCCTTATCTGTACTGATTTTAAGTTGCTCCCCTTGTTCATTTTCCCTTTTAGAATTCTACCTCTGCACTTGTACTCTCTCTTAGTTCCTATGTTTTGCCCCCCTCTTGTGAGCCTTGTGTTGGGACCTTGAGTTCCCTCTGAACTTGGACACCTGAGGGCTAGCCCTTCCACAATGCACTAAGTCTTAATTTGGTGATATATTTGGGTGTAAGCACAGCCCGGAGTTCATATGAGACTCTTACGGAACTGTGACACACCCCAAATTGGAGAAAGGCTTTGAAATATGATCTCTTGGAGTTGGTTTACTTCATACTTATGAAAGGAAGTCATAATCAGGCTCTCCTTGGTTGTACTTTTTAATTTCTGATGCAGTTTTCTTTACTTTACTTTCTTTTAGGCTATAATCGTAAAAATCTCAGGGATGGCTAGTGAAAAGGGAGGGGTAACTATATATGCAAAGGGGTAGATAACCTGCCTATAGGAGTTTATGAATTTTTGCTTTCTCACATATAGATACCATGTCTATAGGAATCCTGCATTCTCATATATATAGATACCATGTCTATTGGAATCTTACATTCTCATATATAGATACCATGTCTATAGGAATCCTACATTCTCATATATAGATCCCATGTTTATAGGAATCCTACGCTCTCATATAGATACAATGTCTATAATTATTAGAATTTTGAACTTTTCTCCCAATATACTTGGAATTATTTGTTGTTCTACCTTCCAAATTGAAGATTTATGAGTTTAGTTTCCAATAAGATAAACCGTTTGTCTATACGTCATTGGACTATATACATATTCACATTTTAGCGAGACTGCGCTAAGCAGCTCTTTATGGGACCCACATAGGCGGTTTAGATATGTTGATAGATATAAGATGCCTCAATCCCATTTTAACTCATTCATTTTCAGTATAATTCAGACCCTAGACACCTAAAAACACTCTCTCAAGGTTCTCTCATGATTCGATACCCAAACAAAGGAAAAACAACACAAATAAAGTGTCGGGAATTTTGTTCCGCTAGTAAGTTTCTTGTTCTTCTTGTTGTTGCTAATTTTTTTGGTGGTTCCAACACGTGTGGGAGGTTGTTTTATGTGGTTTATGTTCTGTAAAATACTTTCCCATGGTTTATTTCAAGTCTTGCAAATGGACAACACCATATTTCAACATCAAAAATTAGTTCTAGTGAAAAATAACACCTCATTGAGATTGTGTCGTCTTTAAGGATAGTTGATGGTTGTGTTTTGCTTAAATTTCAAGTTGTTGCTACTGGCAAAGGTGATTATAAAACCTACTAATTTAACTTTAGATTTCTTGTATGTTGGTTATGTTTTTAGGATAATAAACTACAAGATAATAGTTGGATTAACTTAAGTCACTTTTATGGTTTTGTATTGCCATTGAGGGCTGTTGTAAGCTAGGTATAACTTGGATTTCAACTTGAATATACTGTAGGAGGTATGTGCATTGAGTTCTTGTAGGTTCTTAAGGTTATCTTGATGTTGATTAAATTAAATGGTTGGACTAGACATGAACTAGTGAATAAAGTTGCTAATTGAAGATAGTTGGAGTTGTTGATTTTTTCCTTTGTTATAAATATATGGTATAAGGATGGACTAATTGATGAATTACTTCAATATCATATTAATGATGCTGTTAATTTAATGTACGAAGTCTATAAGGGGTGATATGGGCTATACAGATTCCAATAGAACCTTGTCGCTTGTCGTGAAATAGTATTGTTGTTATATGGTGTCTTGTTATTGATATTTAAATGTTGCTGGATTTATCTAGCTGTTGTTGTTGGTATATAGTATTGGAGGAGGCCTGGTTACGGGGAGATGCTGCCCGAATTTACATAAGCGAGCTACTAGTTTAAGTTACAGACTTAGCATTTTCTCAACATTGATTTTGAATCTCATTATGCTATGATAGATTAAGTTGAATTGTTTGAAGAGTTGCTTGGAAGGTATTAAGGGCTCAACATGGTTAAGGTATGTTAAGTCACTTACTTCTTTCTTTTGTCATGATCTAATGTGAAATGAATACGCTATTTTATAATCGATCTACTCCTAGGAACTAAGGTTGTCCATGTTGTTCTTTCCTTATAAAATTATTCTAAACAAGTGTGTATGATACTTGAATCCTACTGAGGTTCATATTGAAGGGATGGATGTTCATAATTTAAATCAAAGTTGCAACGACCATAAGTCACTCTGTATGGTTTAGAACATGATTCCATAAGTCTAGCATGCATTATATATAGTATCTATTTTACTCTACCGAGCCGCGCTATAGTCGGCCAGGAACGGAACCTATTGTGCAACAACAAATCTGTTGGGTTTACCGAGCTCCACGTGTCCGGGTACGATTTTACCAAGCCTTATGATGGCCGGGTACGTTTTTATCGAGTCCTCTTTGAGACCGGGTACGATATGATGATAATGATGATGCTCACAGAGGCATATGTTTTTAAAAGTTTATGTATATATATTTATAATGGATTTCGTTTTATTGCCCCCAGAGGTACTCAGATGTTACAAGTTGTAGCGCATCTATCTCTCTTTGCATTATTGTTCTTGTTTATTCTTTCCCGCCTAACATACTCGGTACTTTATTTGTAATGAAATCTCATTTTCCTAGGACGTTGTGTTTCATTCCTGCAGGTCCCGATAGACAGGTTGACATTCCTCCTAGTAGGCTATCAGCTCAGTGGATGGTGTTGGTACACTCCACTTGCTCCGGAGTGCCTATTTGGTTAGTATGATTTTGACATGTATTGATTGGTATGGCGGGGCCCTGTCCCGACCTTTATGATATGTATGTACTCTTAGAGGCTTGTAGACAGATGTCATCTATATGAAAGATTGTATGGCCTTGTCGGCCTATGTTCATTGTACGAGTGTTCATTTTGGTCTTATTGGACCGTATATCACATGTATAAGTTTTTATTACATGTTGGGTCGTCCTATGTCAATATTCCCTTACGTTTTATTCTGTTTACATCATGACGACCCTTCCGGCCTATTTACCCATGATGGTATGAATAGAAAGATACATTACGTTGGTACTCGATTAGATAAGGCATCAGGTGCCCGCTGCGGCCCTCCGATTTTGGTTGTGACAGGGACAGGGCCTCGACCTACCCATCAAACCTAGTAACTCCGAGGAAGTGGAGCTTACCAACCAAGGTGATGTTTGACTCTGTCTGCTGGAAGGGTCTGTCCAACTGTCAATAAGGACCTGCAGGCATGAAATACAGCATCCTCGGCAAAAGGGACATCAGTACGAAATAATGTACCGTGTCTGTAAGACAACTGAATAGCTGAATGCTAAAATTGAACTGTTAATATAATAACTGAAGTAACTGGGAGTCAAATACTATCTAAAAATATGCTTACATGCTGGTACTGACTCAACTCTCTCAATATAGTAAGTAAAATAGTTGTCCGGCCTTATAAGGCTCGGTATGTGTAACTGCTCTGCCGTAGTAGGCTCGCTCATAGGCGCTCAGCCATTCTAGGCTCTATATCTTGTCTATTCTGGGCTTGCTCATAGGCGCTCGGCCATAGTAGGCTTGGTATATAACTTACCATCTGATCATAGGTTTCCCAATATAGGCTTGACCATCGATTATTGCTCGATGGTGGTGAAATACTATATATATATATATATATATATATATATATATATATATATATATATATATAGAGAGAGAGAGAGAGAGAGAGAGAGAGAGAGAGACTCTCTGCTCTCTTGGCTAACAGAAGACAAAACTAAGCTTAATATGAAGTCCCAATAAGGGAGAATGGTGTAACTTATGAGACTAGGAAAATGTATATAACTTTAGGAATATGAACTTCTCTTTATGTCTAGTTATCAAACACACGTAGTTACTGGATCATGCCAAAATGAAAGAATGGTTTATTATTTAACATACCATATCACAATCTTTCCAATAACCAAGTTGAACTCTCATGTTCGCACCTTAATCTATAATAACGATAATAATACTATCATTAAGTTACGAAAGATACAACTATCGCACAAAGAACGTCAAGAATATTTTTTATTAAAACGGGTAGCATCTCCCCTATAATCCTTACATCCTCCAAATTCAAGATAACACCAAAAAACACAAGAAAACAACAATAACAACATATATACATTATTTTCCAGCCTTATATAGACCATGAAATACAACAAAATAGCATAACACACCCCAATCTCTTCGTACACAAAACAACCTCCATAGTAGTGTCAAAACAGTCGAAAAACAGTCTGCTACAAGTGTATAACTCAACCTCACAGCTTCCGATCACCATCCTGTAAGTTCTTACAGGTATAGAATAACGTACCATGAATTTACAGCAAAAAAATGGATTAAAGAGAGAGGTAAACTCACCTTATTTGTTTACATATAATAATATATATGAAATCCCACGACATCACCCTTCATTCTTTTCACTCTTCCTTACCAAGCATATGATATCAATAAAAGGACAAGGCAGGAAGTATAAGTAACATCGAGGAGAGTGTTCAAATGAATATTCCAACAAATTCTAAATCACGGAATTTCTAAGCCAAAAATGATTCAATAAGCCCTCAAGGGTCGTATAACTTAATTACTTCCACGAATATCACATTTTATCAGCAACACAAGTATAGAATCCAACATCTTAAAATATCGATCGTAGAAATGTAGTAGTGATTACGCATAGAGATAACCAAACTAGACAAATCAATGTATTATAAGAATTCTATCAAATTCGATCAAGTTATATTAGGATAAGTCTTGATTACTAACATTTTATACTACGTTCTTAATATCGGTAAATCAAGTGAAGCATGAAGCAAGGAAGTTAGGCAATTCTACAAGACACAATTAGATCACAATCTACCCAAAAGCATGATTAACCCCGGCACATACATATATGCTCGTCACTTCAGATATGTATCACCCCTGCATGTAGCAAACAACAACAAATACGAGGAAAAATCCCTCAACAAAGTTAGACAAAACACTTTCCTCAATTCAGCTAACCCAACACTCAACCTAGCCTTTTTTCTCTACAAATTCGTCTCCGCTCAACTCAATCCAATGATTTGGTATGAAAATACCTTCACAAAATCCTCCTAACCAATAGAATCTACCAAATTACCAACCAAATGATTCAATTTAAGCCTTAGGAACTACCCACGATTAAAAATAATTCAATTTAGACCATTTTTTGAAAAAGTCAACACCCCGGCCCGCTTGGTCCAAATCCAAAATTCAGACCAAAACCCAATTACCAATTCACCCCGAGCCCATATTTATAATTGGTTTTGGAATCCAACCTCAAATTGAGATCTAAATCCCCAATTTATCAAATTCCTAGTTTATACTGAAAAATCACCAATTTCGCCATAAATACCTTAGGTTTTCAGTTGAATCTTATAAAAAAGTGAAAGATTGTAAGAAATTAGTTTAAGATCACTTACCAATGATTTAGGGAAGAAAAGGTGTCTGGAAAAATCGCCTGTTGTGGTTTAGGTTTTGAAAATTTGGGAAATAAATCAAAAATCCTATCTAAATCATCTTTTTTTCAGCTGCAAGTATCACATCTACAAACAAAATTTCGCATTTGCGAATGAACAGTATTTTCGCAATTGCCATAAATGGTTGGCAGTTGCAGATGAACAGTATTTTTGCAATTGCCATAAAAGGTTCGCAATTGTGAATGAATAGTTTTTTCGCAATTCCCATAAAAGGTTCGCAACTGTCAAATGAACAGTGTCACACTAAAAACAAGAAAAACCCAAACATCTTCGAAATGATTTGAACCCACCTCGAAAATCATCCGGAATCTCCCGAATACAAACCATATATGAATTTCAATCGTAAAACACGCTACGAACCTTATCGCACTCAAAATACTGAAAAGAGGTCATCTTAACCCGATATTGACCATGGTCAAACTCCCAAGGTTCTTAACTTTACTAGTCTCTCAACCAATGATCCAAAAATACACCCAAGCCCCTCGAGACTCCAAGCCAAAAGTGCACACAGTCTAGAAACATCATACGAACTTGCTCGCGCGATCAAATCTCCAAAATAACACCTAGAACTACGAATTGGACACCAAATCAAATGAAATTTTCAAGAAAGCTTTGAAATCTCTATTTTTACCGCCAGTCGTCCGAATCACGTCAAACCGACTCCGTTTCCCACCAAATTTCACAAATAAGTTAAAAATATTATACCGCACATGTACTAGGATCCGGGACCAAAATATGGACCCGGTACCAACAATGGCAAACATTCAATCAATTCTTAAAAATATTAGATTTTTCAAACTTTTAGTTTTCAATAAAAATTCATAACTCAAGCTATGGACCTCAGAATTCGATTCCGGGCATACGTCCAGATCCCATATTTCAATACAGACGCACTGGGACTGTCCAAACACAGGTCCGAGTCCATTTACTCATAATGTTGACCGAAGTTAACTAAAATTATTTTTTTAAGAAACATTTCTTATTTTTATCAGGTTTAGTAGCATATAAGCCTCCTGGGTCAATACCTGGACTACGCATGCAAATCAAGAAAGGCTAGAATGAGGCTCTAAAGGCTTAGAAACATAGAGTTTTGTTCTAAATCACCGATCGAAGTGAAGATACTCAAAACAACCAGTCGGATCGTTACATCAACATTCAAACACATGGCAAATAGGCCAATAAGATCTAATCCCCCAAGCCAAGGTTACCACGACACTTACCTCGCTCCGTGGGCCACTTAATGCTCAATTATCGCTTTTCCTCTAGTATCCTCTGTCGTGCCCCCTTTTTTCTTCTAGAGTGAAAATCGGGCTTGTGATATTTTGGAGGACAACTCGTTTCCTTTCTGGGAATTGGGTTTAGAATTTGAAGAGTTGCCACCTAATGATAAGTGCATTAGGACACTAAGAGGGTTTTGATTTAGAAACCAGAGATTAGGGTAAGGCTAGAAATTATCCCGAGGGGAAGGTGTTAGGCACCCCTCAGGATCCACAAGTGTGGTTCCTGGCCATGTTACAATTGTGACTTTATACAAACACATAAGCAATTAAGGCTCAAATAAGGACTTGCACATAACATTGCAAATAAGTTGAGAACTTTCAAAGGTAAGTAGAGAGGGTAGAATTTCATAAATGATTTAAAGAGTTTTGTAAGAAGAGATGAAAGCAAATAAAGGGAGCGGGGTTCTAGGTTTATAATTAATATGGATCACATCAATGCAATATCCACCAATCACTCCTCATAAAGGAGTCACATGTGATACTAGCACGCCGTTTATCATATCCATATTCTACCTTTCCCACCCCGTTAAGGTATTAAAGCATGGAATAGTATTGTTACTTATTGCATACTACTACCCGCCCCAATCCTATCAGTCTCGGAGGTGGGTGGGATTACTAATCCTAAAGAAGAAGGAGTTGGGAGGACATTTTGAGAGTTTTCAAAGGATAAAATTCTAAGGTGAAATTCAAAAAACATACAAAAAGTATTGGAAGGCAAGTAAACAGATATGGCTAAAATAAGCCTCCTTAAATTAAAGAAAAGCATATGGTTTAGCATGTCTTACACATGCAGGTTTTGTCTGAATTAAATTAAGGCGTAGGACAAGTTGATTTACCACATATTTCCCAGATAAGGATTCTGAATTAGCCCTGCTTAGATGTAGTTGTCAAAGACTGACACGGTTGATTAATTACTTAACAGTTTACCTATGTATTAAACGGGACCTATAAGCATGATATCAATTAGTTTCAGAAATAAAAGAGTAAACTGATTACAGAAAAAAGAGTTGTCAATTACAAGGTTATAAGTTCTACGAGTGTTAAACCAAAATACTACTGATTTTAGACTTAGGAGCGGGTGGACGATTCCAGTTTTAGTTGATAGCTCCTATAGGCATGCTTTTTAGGCGTTACTAATTTAGTCGCTGTTATAGTTTATGCAAAAATCCTATAGACAGATCATCTATATGCAGTTAGTTATTTATATCCTATAACAGGTTTGCCTAATGACTGATGCACATGCAAAAATGCAGAAGTCCTATAGGCATATTATCTATATGATATGCAAACTTATAGACATGTTATCTATACGAAAATGCAGAAAATCCTGGTATCTGTATGAAATTGCAAAAAAGCCTACGAACATGATATCTATGTAAAATGTAGAATCCTATGAACATGATATCTATATGAAATGCAGAAATACCTATGAACATAATATCTATATGAAATGCAAAATCCTATGAACATGATATCTATATGAGGTGCAAAATCCTATGAACATGATATCTACATGAGGTGCAAAATTTCAGTAATTAACTATACGAAAATGCAGAATTTTAGAAACAGTATTTCCCTATAGTCATGGTATCTACCCCTTTTTGCATGCATGATTGACCCTCATTTTTACTAACACCCCAGCAGTTATCACAAAATTATTACAGACCGAATGAATCAGAAAGAAAGTAAAATTTACATCAGTGATTACATCTACATCTAATCAGCCTAATTCAGACTCAAAGTCTAATAATATGAGATAAACCAACTTTTGGGGATCAGATTTTCAAAGCCTTTCTCTTATTTGGGATGTGTCAAAGTTCCAAGGAGCTTCAAGAACTCCAGGCAATGCTTACACCCCAAATATCATTGCACAACTGATTTATAGTGCAGTGTGGAAGGGCCAACCCTCAAATGTCCAAGTTCATAGGGAACTCGAGGTCTTAAGGCAAGGCTCATAGGAGGGGGGGGGGGAAGAACATAGAAGCTAGGAGTAAGTGTAAGTGCAGGGAAGGGAAATGGTAAGCAAGTGGTCATGCCCAGCAATTTGAAGTGATGGCACACCCCTTAGCAGCTTGTCATTGTAAATTGGGAAGTTAGGACCTATTGAATGTAAGGTTTAGCCTTGGACAGCAATTAGGATGCTGCCATGATATACCTTAACTCAGCATACATAGGGGAATAGGGATATGGGGTTCATAATAGAAGCAGAATACAAGGAAAAGTGTAGGCAAAGGGCATGCTTAGCAATGGAACATACTACACACCCTTCAGCTTACTTGGGGTCAAAATTCAGTTCATGGACAACAATTCATGTTGCCATACCCTGAATCCCCACTTATAAACATATCGAGGGTAATGGGACAGGGAGCAAATGTTTACAAGTAAAGCAAACAGTAACATATGAACATGTCAATCTCTGCAGGAAGTAAAACACAGATATAAAAACTATAAGCAAACACATTGGGATGATACTGGGAATTGAATTAAGACATACCAGTTTTAAAAGAGGCAAGCAAAAGAAAGCTGTAGTCCTGTGAAAGCCAAGTGCAGACAACAAAGTTCAGAAGAGGTGGTAAGAATTATAAGTGTGAAGTCTGAAGTGTATTCAGTTGTGTACTGAAAGTGTCTTTGTGAAAAAGAGGTCGTGCTTTTTATAGTGTAGAAGGCAAGCAGAAATAAGGTAAGGGAATAGTTTGAAAATCAATTGTCAATCAATTACATAAGGTTTCCCTTTAATTAAGGGATTCTGATTTTAAAAGGTAAAACTAATTAAGGAACTAAATTAATCAAACACTTTGTGTAAGGTAGTATAATAGGGGTAAGTACAGATAGGTCTTTTTAAGGACAAGGTTTTGACAATACATGGTTCATGCAAATAATGTAAAGGAATCAGTTAACAACCAGGAAATCGGAAGTTAAAGATTTTATATGAATGAACAAAGTTAAAAAAGGTGAAGAAAAGTTTTTACTTAAGGAAGATCAATAACAATCAATTAAACCTAAAAATAGGATTATGATTTGATCACAGGTTTGAAAACCTTTTAAAGAAGGATTCAGCACCCATTTAAAGCACACAGGCATGCTTAAACACGAAAGAATTTATCATGCTATTCAACGAAAGAGTCTAGTGTAGGAGAATCAAAATTGTATACAAACAAAGAAGTTTGAACCTAGTTTAGAGACTCAGAACTTAGTTTGAAAGAGTCAAGGGTTCTATAAACCCTAGTTTATTCACAGGATTTAACCCTGGCAGAACCCCCAAATTCTACGGTTTCTGCCTTTAACCAAATACAGAGGCGAAGAGGCAAGTAGTTGAAATATGCTCAAAGATCTCATTCAGAGACTCATGAGAAACCAAACAAGCACAGTAGAAAGTTCAAAGAAAATAGAGTGAAGAAACTGATTCGAAGCATAATGAAAGTAGAGGAATCAGTAAAAGAAAACATGCTTTAAACATGTCTTTTAGAAGAAACTTAAAATAGGTAAAGCAGAAGAGAAAACGATGAACACTTAAGCACATGGTAGAAGGATACAATAGGCGAAGCATATCAGAAAAATAGCAGAACATAGTGGGGAAGCATATGAGAACATAGCATAGAAAACACAGTAGAAGAAAGAATGGAACACAGTAGAAGAACATGCGTGATAAAAGGAAAAACATAAGAACATAGTAAAAGAACATGCGTGGTAGGAAAGAAAACATAAGAACAGACAAATACACGCAAAGGAAAGGCAGAGAAAATTCAGAGAAACATTTTGAAAATTTTTAGAAAACCCTAAATCGAGAAGAAGTAACCTTTGAAAGTAATTTTCGAAAGAAAAGTTGGGAAAATCGTTCAAAAACTCAAATAGAGCTTGGATACACAACAGATCTAAGAAAATCGGAGAAAACCTCGAATAGTTAGGGTTTTAGAAGAACCCTAGAGAGAGAAAGGCTTGGAAAAGGTCTGATCTAAGTCGGGTAAGGTCAGAAACGGTCTTAGAAGACCAAGAGCCACCGGAGCAAGGCTGGAGGTGGCCGAAATCCCTGAATCGGTGAAGGTCTGATTGAAGACCCTCGAATTCTAGCCTCGAAAATTCGAGCATCAGGCATGTAGGAGCCGTAGGAGGTGATTATAGGTTGTCCATGGCCTGAGAAGCCATGGACTCCGGTGAGTTTAAGGGTGGAGACGGTATAAGGCAGCTAGGATTTGAGAGGGAGTTGAGAGAGAACTGAGAGAGGAGGGATTCAGAGGCGGCTGGGAGATGGGAAATGAGGGTTTAGGGTTAGTCACTTGAAGTTAAAAAAGGTAAGGATGATTTATGGCCGTTGATCAAAATGATCAACGGCCTGGATCAATAGTACGGACCGGACGGGTCGTTTTGCATTGGGTCGTGGGTTGGATCCAAATGGGAATGGGTTGGTTTAATTTAATCAGATTGGGGCTATAATTTCAATGTGTTGGGGCTGTTATTGACATAAATGAGGCCAAATGTCAAATAGCCATTTTTTCCCTTTTTATTTATAAAAAATAGTAAAATAATTTTAAAAACAAATTAAAAGAACTTAACTAATTAACAATATATAAAAATTAATATAAAAATACCTAAAATAACTTTATAATTGCAAAACTCTATTAATCATAATATAGGCTATAATTGTAATTTTATGCAATTTAGCTTAAAAATATCAAATAAATTTGTAAAAATATGCAAAAATCACCTTAATTGTATTTTGGTGTAAATATGAGAATAAAATAAGTTATTCACCAAAATAATAATTTTGGAAATAATTATTGGATTTTGTACTGCTAAAATAGACCATAAATTGATTTTGAAAATCCTTAAAAATTGGGAAAGATACTAAAACAATTGGGTATGCTTATATATGCATATATATGTTATTTTGAAGGTATTTTGCATACAAAAATACATAGGTAAAAATTGGGTATCAACAGTTTCCCCTCTTTACTCGGGAAGGATGAAAGAGTTGTCGGGTAAAGATATGATGGCAAATTTTGACCGAAAGAAATGATTTGCAAAGAGTTTTGACCGATCTCTGGCTTTTGAGCTACCTACATATCCCTGGTTTTACAAGAATCAGGGCATATGTAGTTCAGGATCCATCGGCGGAATAGGCCGATAGAGTTTTCCAAAAGGAACGGACACGATGCCTAGGTTGAGAAGAAAAACTGAAGTCTAATAGGCTGCGGGAACCATAGCGGGATTGATCCTGCTGAGACGACCATTGCTAGACGGTGTACCTACAAGCGAGCAATACAAACATATATTGTGCATAAAATTAAACGTGATTCAAGTTCCTGTTGGACCATGAATGTTGTCTTTGGATGGTTAGGATGATGTCCTCAGACTATGCCGTCCCGGGCCATGAAGCGTATAATAAAGGATTCGCAGGATATGAAATGATGTTCTCGGGCTATGAGAATGATGCCTCTGAACTATGATGCCTTTGAATAATGATATAAAAAAGATAATATGGGGTCCTCAGGCCATGTCATGGCGTTCTTAGGCTATGAAATGGTGCCTCCGAACAATGATGCCTTTTGTAACGACCCGACCGATCTTTTTGAGCCCAATACGTCGTTCAGCAGTCTGAGGCCATGAGCAGCTTCATTTCAGGTATTGTGACTTGTTCGCATGGTCGGAATTTAAATTTAGGAAGATCGAGGTTAAATTTAAATGAAAATTCTCATTTGAGAAGCTTAAAGTTGAAAGAATGAACTAGGATTAGATTTTTGAGTAAACGACCTCGGAATCGGGATCTGAAGGTTCCAGCAGGTTCGTATGATGATTTCGGACTTGGGCGTATGCCCGGATTGGGTTTTTGGATAACCCGGGAGCATTTTGGCGCCTATTGTGGAAGTTATCATATTGGAAGAAATTTCTTAAGTTTGGCTTGGAGTGCATTTCAGCTTTATCAATTTCCATTTGGGATTTCGAGACTGGGAATAGCTCCGTATGGTAATTCTGGAGTTGGGAGCGCGATCGGAAGTGAATTCGGAGGTCCGTAGGTCATTTTGAATTCATTTGGCTAAACATAGAAATTTGAAGGTTTTTGAGAAGTTTGACCGGAAGTGGACTTTTTGATATCGGGATCGGAATCTGATTCCGGAAGTTTGAGTATGTTCATAATGTCAAATATGACTTGTATGCAAAATTTGAGGTCAATCGGACATGATTTGATAGGTTTAAACATCGGAAGTAGAAGTTGGGAAGTAAGTTCAAAGTTCATAAAGCTTGGATTGGAGGTCGATTGATAATTTTAGCGTTGTTTGATGTGATTTGAGGCCTCAAGCAGGTCCGTAATGTGTTTTGGGATTGGTTGGGGTCCCGGGGGCCTCGGGTGGATTCCGGGTGGTTAACGGATCGAAACATGGAATTTAAGAGGGACTGAAGCAGTAGGTATCTGGTGTTTCTGCTTCTGCTTAAATGGGACCACAGAAGCGGCCCCGCCGAAGCAGCCCCGCAGAAGAGGCCCCACAAAAGCGGTTCAGGGAGCCACAGAAGAGGAATTGTATGCAGGTTTGAGGACTGCAGATGCGGTCAAGGTTCCGCAGAAGCGGGACCGCATCTGCGGAAGGGGGCATCGCAGAAGCGAAAAAAGGGGAGCTGGGCCCAGGACCACAAATGTGGCTTTTGACCGCAAAAGCGAAACCGCTTAAGCGAGAATACTTCCGCAAGAGCGGAAATAGCTGGGGATGAAACATTGTTTTAAAGTCGGATTTTGGCCATTTCTCTCACATTTTTTATGGCTTAGGCGATTCTTGGAAGGGTTCAAGAGAGGATATTCATCAACAATGTTAAGGTAAGTTATTCCTACCTATTTTGAGTTAAATACATTAATTATGTATGGATTTAAGCATGAATATTAGTGTAAATTTGGGGTTTTGGTTGAAAACCTAGGAAATTAGAAATCTTGGATTTTGATTACCATTTTGAGTATGGAATTAAGAGAAAATTATATATTCGAGTTCCTAAGGTTATGGGTAAACTTTATCTTCGAAAAGTTTTGGATTCCAAGCACGTGGGCCCGGGGGCATTTTTGTCAACTTTTCGTTTGGGGTTAGGAATTGTTATAAACTGGGTTGTAAAGTATAATTGAGAATATATTAATGGATTTAGATGATCGTTGGCTAGTTTTGTAGCATTGTGCATTAGTGCAAGTCTTCGGAAGAATGTAGAATGTCGGTTGTGGATCTTCGGAGCGAGTTGAGTCTCCTTTCTAATCTTGTGTGGGGGAATTTACCCTATAGGTGAAATAATTGATTATGTGCTCCTATATGTGGGGGATACGTACGCACGAGGTGACGAGAGTCTGCGTATCTACTATTATGCTATTGTCCGGGTAGTTAAGGCCCATCAACATGTTATAATTGGATTAATTATGAACCCATTGATGACTTGAATTGTTTAAATAGCCCTTGATTAGTAAACGAATTTAAAAAGAGATTAAACATCATTTCCTGAATTTGTTAAACTGAGAATTGGCTTATTTGGATAATTATTCCTTGATAAAATTCTAATTGGCTATCTGAGCATGTATCTTATGTGTACCTGCGTAGCAAGGATGATTCGCGAGTAGGGTGATTGATCGCATTAAACTAATAAATGGAATTCTAAAAAGACTTAAGCTTCGTTTTCTCAAAATTATTAAAGAGAATTGACCTTTCTTGGATAATTGCTCAATGTTAACTCCTTGACTGATTGTCTGTCTGTGTGTGTTTATTTTGGGATGGGCCGAACGCCTCAGCAGATTAATAGATGCATCTATAGGCGCGTCGTCGACCCTTGGCAAGTGCACATTTATTTATGTTGGATCGGGTCGTCGCCTCGGTATGATTTGCGCATGCTTATATTGCTGCCTGGACTTATTTAAGTTGTTACATGCCTCACTATGGCTCGAGATCAGTTTGTTAATAATGAAAAGAAATCTTGGAAATTTCGTATGAAGGAATTATTTTTTTACTTGTCTCCTCTATCTGGATTAACATCATGTCTAAAGACATAAATACACTATTTAATATGTATATTAAGGATAAATAACTATTGGACTATTAGAGAGTGTCAGAGTTGACAATCTCGTCTCCACTCCTTCGGGATTAGGCTGGACACTCACTCAGTACACGTTGATTACATACTCATACTACACTTCTGTGCATTTTTGTTGCACAGGTATATATACCTCTAGCAGCCTACTGGGCATATCAGCATGGATGACTCTAGGACTAGGTTAGCTGCATTGTTCGAGACGACCCTGCAGTTAGTGTAGTTTCTTCCAGTGTTTTCTTATTATTTATTCCATGTCCACTGTATTTCGGACATATGTTGTATTTTATTTTCCATATCGATAGTTGCTCATGCACTTGTGACACCAGGTTTCTGGGATGGTTTACAGCGGATTTGTACTAATTGTTATTATTCAAATTTGAATTCAAGTAGTGAAATTTTATTTATAAAAATGGAAGGAAAAACATTAGATTTACAAAAGTATTAAAAGAGGAATTGATTGATAATTTAGTTGGCTGGCCTGACAGAGGTGTCCGGCGCCACCACGATCCTTAGTGGATTTTGGCTCGTGACAACATGGTATCAGAGCACTAGGTTCCTGTTTGTCTCACGAGTCATGAGCAAGTCTAGTAGAGTCTCGTGGATCGGTACGGAGACGTCTGTACTTATCCTTGGGAGGCTGCAGGACTGTTAGGAGTACTTCCCTTCTTGATTTCCTTTTCATGCAGTTCGATTCCTTTGACGCTTATGCCTTTGATTTCTTCCTACTCAATCTTATGCGAGTGCTTGTTATAAACCGAAAGTTAAAGAATTGAAATGGCACTACAAATGTGGTACGGGGTTATTTTTCCCGGTATAGTTGATTGGACTATTATAGTTGCATTATGGAGGGATATTATATTGTTTTAGCTCAGTAATAGAACTCCTAAGAGCCTTGAGGCTAGGCACAGGTTGCCATGATACTTATGAACAATTATTCTGCAGTGTGGTTGTGATGGTGGGACGTTTGCCCACGTATCAGGGCAGTGAATGAATTGAAGGGAGGTTTACTCAGCGTGTAATCAAGGGATTCAGTATTTTATTCCCGGTAGGGGGAAGGTCAATCGAACTAAGGATGGTCAGGTGTGGGCTGGTGGAAGTAATGAGACTTGGTATTTGCAAGCGTGGTTGAGCTTTCTTTTATGAGAGGGTGTCATGGTCCTGATTGAACGTACTAAGTTATTAGTGTTATAATCTACTACAATTCGCCTTTATGGAAGGATATTGTGAAATAATATTGGAGGTATAACTGTTAGATATCGCATGATGTGGTGGTTTAAGATCGAATCAGAATTTCTAATGTTGACGGCTTGATAAATATGACCTTTGGAAAGGGTTAAAGTTAGCAGCAATGGTGGATTCAAGTGCCACGAAGATAGATTTTATTTAAGGCAACAATTGAGCAGCAAAGTATGAGGAAGGACATGTGGGAGGTGTCGGGTGGTGTTTAAAACTTCTAGAAGGCCAGGTATGAGGAGCAAGGTCGAGTGGTTAATCAAAGAGATGAGTTCCTCCAAAGTGGGAGAGTGGCGAGGGTTGCATATGGGCTTGGTAGTAGGATAACTACGCGCCTTAAAGAGAGTTTGGATCGGATTGGGGATTTTAATGATTGGTAATTGAAGACTGTGAGTATGGTGTGAAGTATGAGCTATTATGCGGCAGAAGATTGATATGGCGGAAAGGAGCTGCTTGAAATGGAGGAGGGTGCAGCATAACCCTGAAATTGGAAGGATGTTGCCGCGCATTTAACTGATGTCTGCGAGGAGCGAATGGACTTGTGTAGCTGGAAGGTAAGCTCGGACTCTGGATGAGCTATTGGTATCATAGTGAATGTACCCCGTGCAGTGGCGTGGGAAGATGTTGGGAGGTGATTCCCCTAGGTGGGTTATTCCCCGTGAGCAGGTTAGCGGTCGCGTGGTTGGCGAAGCTTTTGCAAAGAATTATATTGGTTGTTGAACAAAGAGATCGGTCATGCAAATTTGTTTAATGATTCAGAATATGAAAGATGGGGATTTACAGGAAGATTCTGAGAAATTTAGATAACTTATGACGGGAGGTTATGTAAATAAAGGGTAAGAAGGTCGGGTGAACTAAAGAATGGAGGAATAATGGATTCAAGCTAAGTGGGAGAGTCCCACCACCTATGATTGGGTTGTATGGTTAACTACTTGCGTGATTTCTAGTTATTAGCATATTGATGGATTATTTCAGCTACGAGAAAAGACCATAAGTGGTAATTCAAGCAAATGAATTGTTGGAGGCATGCGATGGTTGGCCTTAGTGGCTCATGTTCGCACTTGGAAAAAGGTTCAGGATTTATGCCTTGTATTATTACAGGTTTCAGAGAAAGCGATTTCATCGGGTGCTTCGCCGAGAGAGTATTCGTGTGTTATAAGATTTATGGAGTGAATTATATTTGGGACCGATTCAAAGTGGGTGGTTCTCAATAATGGTCCAAGTGATTTCAGAAGTTAAAGTGTGGTGCTAATCGATTTCAAGCCTATAAGTACAACTAAGAATCAAGCTTTGTAGCAGCTTATGAGAAGGTGCCCAGAATGTTCTACGATGTGTTACATTGTGGTGTAGTATTTGAGAAATGTGAAATAATTTATGAGATTTGAGACAGCATGGTCTCGCAATTCAAGGTCACTCGGGGTGAGTATAGATGGAGCATGTTATGTGTTGAATGGAGTTAGTCTTGTTTTAAGGCAAGCAAGGAGGAATTGGAATAAGGTAAATTAATTAGCCCTAGTTGAATTTGGCATGCTGGGGCTAGTGATCAGTTCGGTCCGTGAGATCAAGTTATGTGTATGATTTGTGGGGGTATGTGTGAGGCATGTCGGCCGCCGTGATTGATGATTTATCAGGGGCATTACTCTGTTATGGTTTGTTAAGTAAAAGCGGATTCCGGAAGGGCTATGGTGGCTTGGACCACTACTTGCATATTTGCATATTCTACGGTTATGGGAAATTACCTGTGTATTGCTATGATTCTCCTGAAGTGAGATAAGTGCAAGTTTATTATATGATGAAATGTGAAAATATTAATGATTTCGGAGTTATGATGAAAAATTATGTTCTATCGTATATTGGCACATTGGGTGCGGTGAGAGGTATAGAAATGTGAAGTGAGGATCAAGGTTGCAGTTCGGTATTAACAAGGATGTCACGGGCTCAGACGAGCAAGGAAGGGGTTGAACGATTAGAGTAAATTGGTATTGCCCTCAGCATCACCTGAGATTGAGGTGTTGAGGAAGAGGTTTTGCATCCCGGTTAAGAATTCTGGATCGCTTTTCAGCATTAGTGCGTCTGATGGTTTAGATGTGCGTACCCGTTATTTATTTCTAAAGATTGTGGGAGCGTGTCCCACGGGAAGATTGTATAAGTGTGGCATGTAGTCACTTGATTTGGCTAAAGATTTAAACCAAGTATGAGGATTGTGGTAATATCATTAATTTGAGAATTTATGCCTGGAGGGCACTTTGTATATCGGGTTATGAACTGAGGAGGTTGCTCCGATTATGATGGTTATTCTTATGTGATGTGAGGCAAAAGGGAGTTACTACGGACCTTTGAAAGGTCATTGGCCAAATTGGTGCAATCAAAAATCGGCTTGAGATCGGTGGATTGATTTATTTTTGAACAGGGCTTTATACCGGACCAGTGGTGTTCACTTCAGCGAGTGTTCCCTATGAAGGAACAGTCGAGGTGTTATTTTGTCATCAGATATTCCAGGTAATGATGTATTGCACTGTATGAGTTGTGAGACGGCTTAGTAAATTCTTGTGTGTTGAGGTTCCGCGTTGCGATGATGTTATGTGAGCAGGATAGCTCTTGAGATTTAGATCTTGTATCGCACCCAGTTGTGCTTGAGTTCATAGCCTATAGCGATATGTGTTTTCTCAGGGATGGTATTATGCACTTAGCATGCTTACGATCGAAATTCGATATTTTTATTGTAATGAGCAGATTTAGCTCGAAGTGCAATCTCCTTATGTGAGATCTATGTGTGGATCGGGTGGCACGCCGCCATGGGTATGTTATTTAGATCAGGTTGCGCGCCGCAATAGTATGATGTCGAGTCTAGTTTTCTACATGTTATTTCTTTGTGTGTTTCGCTTCCTATCCTCTAAGGAAAGTCCGTATTAGTGCGGGAGTTAGGTAATTCACTCCAGAGTTTGATTTTCGTTTGTGTTGTGTTCGGATTGGTGGCCTACTAGCACATTGAGGAGTCATATGAGACTTGTGCTCGCATTCAGAGTGGCTTATTGCCTGAGCACTTCGTACTTGGTGAGACGAGATTATGGGATTTAAGATCAGTCCAACCTGATTATATGAAGTATATTAGGGAGCAAAGGTCATTATTTGGGTCAGAATGTGGTAATATCTCTTGTTAGAAGTATAGACTCCATGAGTGGTTGAATCAGTAGTTGATTATGAATTTCGGCATCTCATCCGTCGTGGCGGTATTGTAATAGTTAGAGTAAGACCTATGTAGGTCATGGAGTGCAATGGGAGCATCAGATCTGTGGAATTCCGATTAATTCAAATAGAAATGTATTGTGGTCCTATGAGTAAAGTGATGTAAAGTGTGAATTCAGCAGAGTTATGCAGCCATGTTTGAGTACAGCGTATAGTGATTGATACAGTGATCGTATGTTGGAAACAGGCCTGGCATAGAATTCCAGATGTTGGAATTGGGCTTTAAGGCTTATTTGCTTGAATAAAGGGGAGTATCTTCAGAACTTATCGAGCTAATGTGCCCAACTGAGTTGTGATAGCACGGAAAGGTGTATGAGGTGCTAAACAGTGATTTCAGACTACTCTAGTGTAATTCTCAGCACGTTTGAGGACGAACGTATGTTTAAGTGGGAGAGAATGTAACGACCCGACCGGTCGTTTTGAGCCCTAGTGTGTCGTTCAGTAGTCTAAGGCCATGAGTAGCTTCATTTCAGGTATTGTGACGTGTTCGCATGGTCGGAATTTAAATTCAGGAAGATCCGGGTTAAATTTAAATGAAAATTCTCATTTGAGAAGCTTGAAGTTGAAAGAATGAACTAGGATTAGATTTTTGAGTAAACGACCTCGGAATCAGAATTTGAAGGTTCCAGCAGGTTCGTATGATGATTTCGGACTCAGGCGTATGCCCGGATTGGGTTTTTGGATAACCCGGGAGCATTTTGGCGCCTATTGTGGAATTTAGCATTTTGGAAGAAATTTCTTAAGTTTGGCTTAGAGTGCATTTCAGCTTTATCAATGTCCGTTTGGGATTCTGAGACTGGGAGTAGCTCCATATGGTGATTCTGGAGTTGGGAGCGCTATCGAAAGTGAATTCGGAGGTCCGTAGGTCATTTTGAAGCCATTTGGCTAAAGATAGAAATTTGAAGGTTTTTGGAAAGTTTGACCGGAAGTGCACTTTTTATATCGGGGTCGGAATCCGATTCTGGAAGTTGTAGTAGGTTCATAATGTCAAATATGACTTGTGTGCAAAATTTAAGGTCAATCGGATATGACTTGATAGGTTTAAACATCAGAAGTAGAAGTTTGAAAGTTCATAGTTCATAAAGCTTGGATTGGAGGTCGATTGATTATTTTAGCTTTGTTTGATGTGATTTGAGGCCTCGAGAAGGTCCGTAATGTGTTTTGGGATTGGTTGGTATGATTGGTTGGGGTCTCGAGGGCCTCGGGTGGATTCCGGGTGGTTAACGGATCAAAACTTGGAATTTAAGAGGGACTGAAGCAGTTGGTATGTGGTATTTCCGCTTCTGCGGAAATGGGACCGCAGAAGCGGTTCAGGGAGCCGCAGAAGTGGAATTGTACGTAGGTTCGAGGACTGCAGATGCGGTCAAGGTTTCGCAGAAGCGGGACCGCATCTGCGAAAAGGGGCATCGCAGAAGAGGAAAAGGGGAGCTGGGCCCAGGACCGCAAACACAGCTTTTAACCGCAAAAGCGGAACCGCTTAAACGAGAATAATTTTGCCGGAGCAGAAATAGATGGGGCAGAAACATTGTTTTAAAGTCGGAATTTGGCCATTTCTCTAACATTTTTTATGTCTTGGGCGATTCTTGGAAGGGTTCAAGAGAGGATATTCATCAACAATGTTAAGGTAAGTTATTCCTACCTATTTTGAGTTAAATACATTAATTATGTATGGATTTAAGCATCAAGATTAGTGTAAATTTGGGGTTTTTGTTGAAAACCTAGGAAATTAGAAATCTTGGATTTTGATTAAGATTTTGAGTATGGAATTAAGAGAAAATTATATATTCGAGTTCCTAAGGTTATGGGTATACTTTATCTTCGAAAAGTTTTGGATTCCGGGCACGTGGGCCCGAGGGCCTTTTTGTCAACTTTTCGTTCGGGGTTAGGAATTGGGATAAACTGGGTTGTAAAGTATAATTGAGCATATATTAATGGATTTATATGATCGTTGGCTAGTTTTATAGCATTGTGCGTTGGTGCAAGTCTTCGGAAGAATGTAGAATGCTGGTTGTGGATCTTCGGAGCGAGGTGAGTCACCTTTCTAATCTTGTGAGGGGAATTTACCCCATAGGTGAAATAATTTATTATGTGCTCCTATATGTGGGGGCTACGTACGCACGAGATTACGAGAGTCCATGCGTAGCAACTAATATTCTATTGTCCGGATAGTTAGGGCCCATCAGCATGTTATAATTGGATTAATTATGAACCCATTGATGACTTGAATTGTTTAAATCACCCTTGATTAGTAAACGAATTTAAAAAGAGATTAAAGATCATTTCCTGAATTTGTTAAATAGAGCATTGGCTTATTTGGATAATTATTCCTTGATAAAATTCTAATTGGCTATCTGAGCATGTATTTTACGTGTACCTGCGTCGCATGGATGATTCGCGAGCAGTGTGATTAATCGCATTAAACTCATAAATGGAATTCTAAAAAGACTTAAGCTTCGTTTTCTCACAATTATTAAATAGAATTAGCCTTTCTTGGATAATTGCTCCATGCTGACTCCTTGGCTGATTGTCTGTCTATGTGTGTTTATTTTGGAACGGGCCGAACGCCTCGGCGGATTAATAGATGCATCTATAGGCACGGCGTCGACCATCGGCAAGTGCACATTTATTTCTATTATCGGGCCATCGCCTTGGTATGATTTGCGCATGCTTATATTGCTGCATGGACTTATTTAAGTTGTTACATGCCTCAGCATGGCTCTAGATCAATTTGTTAATAATGAAAAGAAATCTGGGAAATTTCCTCTATCTGGATTAACATCATGTCTAAAAACATAAATCCCCTGTTTAATATGTATATTAAGGATAAATAACCATTGGACTATTAGAGAGTGTCAAAGTTGACCATCTCGTCTCTACTCTTTCGGCATTAGGCGGGACACTTACTGGGTACACGTTGATTACTTACTCATACTACACTTCTGTGCATTTTTGTTGCACAGGTATATATACCTCTAGCAGCCTACTGGGCTTAGCAGCATGGATGTCTCTGGGACTAGGTGAGCTGCATTGTTCGAGACGACCCGCAACTAGTGTAGTTCCTTCCTGTGTTTTCTTATTATTTATTCCATGTCCACTGTATTTCGGACATATGTTGTATTTTATTTTCCATATCGATAGTTGCTCATGCACTTGTGACACCGGATTTCTGGGATGGTTTACAGCTGATTTGTACTAATTGTTATTATTCAAATTTGAATTCAAGTAGTGAACTTTTATTTATAAAAATGGAAGGAAAAACCTTAAATTTTCAAAAGTATTAAAAGAGGAATTAATTGATAATTTAGTTGGCTGGCCTGACTGAGGTGTCCGGCGCCACCACGACCCTTAGTGGATTTTGGGTCGTGACACCTTTTGACAATTTGGTGATCTTTCAACCCATGAAATGCAGGAGGTGGAGATCTTTCAGCCGATGCAAGACGTAAATAACGGTGGCGATATTTCAGCCATGCAAGAGAAATAAAATGGCGATATTTCAGCCCATGAAATGCAGAGGGTGGCGATATTTTAGCCAATGCAAGATGGAAATAAAAGGTGGCGGTATTTTAGCCGTGCAAGAGAAATAAAGTGGTGATATTTCAGCCATGCAGGATGGAGATAGAGCTTAGTCTCAAAACGCAGAAATGTAGCCTTATGCAAAGTAGAGATATGCAGATGAAGGTAGAGGTTAACCTTGGAAGGCAGAAAAGTATCCTTATGCAATACAGGGATATGTAGATGGGGTAGAGTTTAACCTCAGAAGGCAGAAAAGTAGCCTTATGCAATGCAAAGATATGCAGAATGGAGACAGAGCTTTGTCTCAGAAGGCAGAATAGTAGCCTTATGCAATGCAAGGAAATGCAGATGGAGGTGGAGCTTAACCTCGAATGGCAGAAAAGTAGCCTTATGCAATGCAGAGATATACAGAATGGAGACAGTGCTTAGTCTTGGAAGGTAGAATAGTAGCCTTATGCAATGTAAGGAAATGAAGAATGGAGACAATGCTTAGTCTCGAGAGGCAGGATAGTAGCCTTATGCAATGCAGAAAAAGTAAAAAAGGCAAACGGTAGTAAAATCTCTTAGCTGATAGCTGATCGTGATATGGTGACCGTTGGGGATGTCGTGTGTGGATAACAATTGTAAATAGATGATGATTCTTAGAGTTGTATTCCTGAAAAAGTATGAGTGTGTAATTGTATCTATGATTTATGCCTTGAGTGCCTGCATCCAAAGAAAAATCGTGAGTTCTGAAAGGGGAAAGGTTAGTCCGTCCTCCCGTGGACTTCGCTCATCACACTTGGCACTGTGTATCATTGGGGTAGCGTTGCTAAACAAAGCAATTCAGATAATAGTTATGCATGATTCAGCAATGTAATGTAAATACATATTTGAAAATAATAGTTTCCTCTTTTTTTTAGATGAACCATCGACTGCGACGTGGTTTAGGACATTTAAACCTCTTTCACTCTGGAATTTTGAGGGTCCTGCTCAAAATTCTGCCCCAGTTTACTGGGCTGGTGCTTCTGACGGATGCTTGCAATGAATAGCTGACGATCAACTTCAGAATTTTGAGGGTCTACGTTAAAATTTTGCCCCAGTTTCCCATAGCCGTAAAAAGGGGGGAATGGAAATTTTATTAAATTGTGACCGAACCCATAGAGCTGCCTATGTATCCCCTCTTAAACAGGAATTAGGTCAGGCGTAGTTCAAGTTACATCATAAAGAAATCATAAATGGCTACACATAGTATCGCTTCACTGTATTTGAATTCATTGGCATTGGCCAGACGTCTACATCCATCTCTGCAAGTATGAAGGCTCCTCCTATTAGCACCCGGTGAACCATGTACGGACCTTGCCAATTGGGAGAGAATTTCCCCTTGGCTTCATCTTGATGTGGGAAAATTTTCTTTAACACCAGCTTCCCTGGCGTATATTTCCTCGGCTTGACTTTTTTGTTGAAGGCTCTGGACATTCTATTCTAATACAATTGACCATGGCAAACTGCATTCATTATTTTCCCATCTATAAGGGCTAACGGCTCATAACGACTTTTTACCCATTCTGCGTCATCAAGTTCTGCTTCCTGTATGATCCTCAAGGAGGGAATTTCTACCTTGGTAGGAATGACTTCCTCTATACCATAAACCAACATATAGGGAGTTGCTCTGGTTGATGTGCGAACCATGGTACGGTATCCCAATGAAGCAAATGATAGCTTTTTGTGCCACTGTTTATGCTTCTCTATCATTTTCCTTAGTATCTTCTTGATATTCTTGTTGGCCGCTTCTACAGCTTCATTCATCTGAGGTCTGTAGGCTGTAGAATTCTTGTGTTTAATCTTGAATGTTTCACATGTTGCTTTCATCATGTCACTATTGAGATTGGAACCATTATCAGTAATGATTGACTCCGAAATTCTGAACCGACAAACAATATGGTCGCGGACAAAATCTGCCACAACTTTCTTAGCCACTGCTTTGTATGATGCTGCTTCAACCCATTTGCTGAAATAATCTATTGCCACCAGAATGAACATGTGCCCGTTTAATGCGGCGAGCTCGATAGGTCCGATAACATCCATTTCCCATGTGGCGAACGGCCATGGAGAGCTTGTTGCAGTAAGCTCGTTTGGAGGTACTTTTATCATATCTGCATGTATCTGACAGCGATGGCATTTGTGAACATACTGGATGCAGTCCGTTTCAATAGTCATCCAAAAATATCCTGCCCGGAGTATCTTCTTTGCTAAGACAAAACCATTCATATGTGGACCGCAGGTCCTGCGTGGATCTCTTCCAATAATCTGGATGCTTCTTTTGCTTCGACACATCTTAGTAGTCCCATATCGGGAGCCTTTCTATATAGGACTCCTCCGCTGTGAAAGAAGTTTTTAGATAACCTCCAAAGTGCGCGCTTCTGAGCAGCGTTTGCAAGTTCTGGATATCCTCCTGTTGTCAAATACTCCTTGATATCGTAGAACCACAATTTTCCGTTTGCATCTTCCTCGACATGAGCTTAATAAGTTGGCTGATCATAAATCTTTACTGGGATGGAATCGATGAAATTCTTATTTGGATGCTGAATCATGGATGATAAGGTAGCCAATGTGTACGAAAACGCATTCTGGATCCTGGGAACGTGTTGGAATTCTGTCTTTGTAAATCTTTTCCTCAACTCATGTACATGATGCAGGTAAGGAAGTATCTTAGAATTCTTGGCTGCCCACTTTTCTCAAACCTGATATATGAGAAGGTCTGAATCCCCGATCACTAGTAACTCCTGAATGTTCATGTCAATGGCCAGTTTGAGCCCTAAGATGCATGCTTCGCACTCGGCCATATTGTTGGTGCACAGGAACCTGAGTTTGGCAGATACCGGATAATGCTGGTCGGGTTCTGATACAAGGATTGCTTCTATGCCAACTCCTTTGAAATTTGTGGCTCTATCGAAAAACATCCTCCAACCATCATAGGACTCTGCGATATCTTCTCCTATGAATGATACTTCTTCGTCAGGAAAATACGTCTTTAGGGGTTCGTATTCTCCATCCACGGGATTCTCGGCAAGATGATCTGCCAAAGCCTGTCCTTTGATTTCCCTCTGAGTTATGTAAACAATGTCGAATTCACTTAGCAGGATTTGCCACTTGGCTAGCTTGCCAGTGAGATGGGCTTCTAAAAGATATACTTCAGTGGATCCATTCTTTATATGAGATAAGTGGTATAGGCACAGAAATAATGTCTCAACTTTTGAGCTACCCAAGTTAGAGCACAACAGGTGCGCTCTAATAAAGAATACCGGGACTTGTAGGGGGTGATCTTCTTGCTGAGATAATAGATGGCTTGCTCCTTTCTCCCCATTTCATTGTGTTGTCCCAGAACACACTCGAATGCTCCATCCAATACTACAAGGTAGAGAAATAGACGTCTACCTGACTCGGGCGAAACCAAAACTGGTGGCGTTGATAGGTATTCCTTGATTCTGTCAAAGGCTTTCTGACAATCATCAGTCCATTTGGTAGCAGCGTCCTTATTCAATATTTTAAAGATGGGTTCACAAATGACAGTGGACTGAGCTATGAACCGGCTGTATAGTTGAGTCTCCCCAGGAAACTCATCACGTCCTTTTTGTTCTTTGGTGGTGGAAATTCTTGAATGGCCTTAACCTTTGATGGATCCAATTCTATTCCTCGATGACTCACGATGAACCCCAGTAGCTTTCCAGCACGAAACCTGAATGCACACTTTGCGGGATTCAACTTGAAATTGTACCTTCTCAGTCTGTTAAAGAACCTCCTTAGATCTTCCATGTGGTCAGTGGCTTTCTTAGATTTGATGATGACATCATCTACATATACCTCGATCCCTCTGTGTATCATGTCATGAAAGATAGTAGTCATGGCCCTCATGTAGGTGGCCCCATCATTCTTTAACCCAAACGGCATCATCTTGTAACAATACATCCCCCACTGCGTTGAAAGACGTTTTCTCTACATCTTCTTTGTCCATCCATATCTGATGATACGCAGCAAAACAATCAACAAATGACTGCAGATCATGCTTGGCGCAGTTGTCAATTAGAATGTGTATGTTTGGTAAGGTGAAGTCGTCTGTGGGGCTGGCCCAGGTTGAGATCTCGGTAGTTGACACAGACTCTAACCTTCCCGTATTTCTTCGGCACTGACACAATATTGGCCAACTATGTTGGGTATTCTACTACCCTGAGGACCTTAGCTTTGACTTGCTTGGTGACTTCTTCCTTGATCTTCAAACTCATGTCGGGTTTGAACTTCCTGAGCTTCTGTTTTACTGGCGGACATGTGGGATCTGTTGCAAGTTTGTGAGCCACAAAAGATGTGCTGAGACCGGTCATATCATCATATGACCAGGAAAATATGTCCTCATAATCCTTTAGAAATTTTGTGTACTCTTTCTTTTCTGATGGAGACAAGTGAATACTGATGCATGTTTCCTTGACATTCTCTGTATCCCCCAAGTTGACTACCTCAGTTTCGTCCAAGTTAGACTTAGGCCTATTCTCAAATTTTTCAACCTCTTTAATGACCTCTTCTGGTATATCATCCCCTTCTGAGTCTATGTCCGTTTGCTGCGTTGTCTCGTTGCAAGTCACAATCATCGGTACATCAAGATAAGTAATAGTAATGATGTATAAATAAAGTAAATGATAGAGAAAATAATAAGACCGAGATTTATAAGAAACCTAAATGCTTTGATAAATTTCATAATTTTTTTGAACATCGGAGCTCTTTTCGAAATTAAAGAAAAATACAGAAAGAAAATCAACTAGCAAAAAGGTGAAAGATAATGCATGTCCTTTGTTCAGCCTGGCTACCCTGAAACTCTCTGGGCCCTGGTGGTTCTAACGAACCAATTGTTGAGTCACTCTCCTCGGTTCACAGCTTGTATAGAAGGGCCTTCATCTCCCTCTTCCTCAAAAATGACACAGCAGTCCATGTTGTCATCTTCCAAAAATGAATTCCTCATTGATGCCGATGCTTCCTCTTCCTCTAACCCATATATGACATCTGCTGGCTGGAAAGTCTACTCTAGGTGAGGTATTGGATGCTCCAGTGGGTAATAAGGTCCGCCACGGTGGCGACCATTCATTGAACTCTTTCTAGATGTACTCATACCCTAGAACGAAAGTGATACCATGGCTCTTCAGCTTGATCAGCTTGGCTATCCCTTGGAGATTCTCGCCGAGTCCCATGCCAAGTTCGTATCCACACCAATTCAGTATACTTTTGATCTTGTTGTCCCACCATTTATCTTTGTCCACGGTGTTGACCCGCTCGATGTGGTGGTAGGTTTCTCCCCGTATTTGCCTTCTTCCTCCGATTGTTGTGATGGTCTGGTGACTATATATGGGATTGCTACCATCATCGTGAATAATCACCTCTTGGTGATTCCACTCGAACTTCAATGCCTGGAGCAAGGTTGATGCTATAGCTCTAGCGGCATGAATCTAGGGCCGCCCTAATAGCAAGTTGTAGGACGCTGGGATGTCTATCACCTGAAAATCAACGTCGAACCAAGTCGATCCCATTTGCAGACACAAATTGATTTCCCCAATAGCGGACCTTAGGGATCCATCGAAAGCTTTGACATTGATGGTTCCATCCTTGATCTCATGCAAGCTCTTCCCCAATTTTCTGAGAGTCACCAATGGACAAATATTGAGGTCGGACCAATCAGAATCATGCTGATGAAATAATCTTCGCATTGCACAGTGATGTGCAACGCTTTGTTGTGGCTCAAACCTTCCGATGGCAGCTCATCTTCAGGGAAAGTGATATTATGACTCTCCAATACTTGCCCTACCATGTTCTACATTTCTCTTCCAGTTATGTAGCTGGGCACATATGCCTCGCTTAGCACCTTCAATAAGGCATTCTTGTGTGCGCCAGAGCTTTGTAATAGGGCTAAAATGGTGATCTGGGCTGGTGTCTTGTTCAATTGATCATTGACCGAGTACTCTTTTACTTGCATCTTCCTCCAGAGATCATCAGGTCCTATTTCAGTGAAGGTTGGTCATCCAGAGGCTTACTTATTGGACTCAGCTAGGTGTTATGGAATGTAGACCCTACCGGTTCTAGTCATACCATGTGCCACAATTGCTTCCCCAGATTTAATTTTCCCTTTCCTTCTTACTTCGGCTGTGTAATCCTACAATATGGCCTTCAAGTGGAATGGTGTTATGTCTGACATTACTACCGGAATAGGCACCCATGGAGGTAGCACAACAACTTCAAATGGTGCAGGTGCTTTTGGGGCTCCAAACTCAACCTCAATTGGCCCGGGCGCCTTTGCAGAAGAAGGTGCTTCGAACTCGAGTGGTATAGACACATTTACTTCATCGCCCCCAGAGGTCTGGATCTGGACAAAAATCGAATTAAGTGTGACTATTGGTTTCTTTGGCTCATCTCTCTCAGTAATCAATCCAATCGACCCTTCGGGGTCCAAATCATCCTCTATCTCGATCATGTGAATGCCCCCACCCTTGTGGTCAGGCATAGGGTTATTGCGAATATTAGGAGAAGGCTCCTTTGCCACGATGATCTTGTTGTCAATTAAAGCTTGGATCTTATCCTTCAGAGAGTGGCATTCATCAATGGTATGCCCCTTCGTTCCAGAATGGTATGCACAAGTTTTGTTCCGGTTGATCTATTGGGAAGGATTTTCTGGAGTTATGGCAGGGATAGGGGTGACATAACCAGCGACTTTGATCCTTTCATACAGCTGGTCAATTTGTTCGGCGATGGCTGTGTATTGTTTGGGAGGCCTGCGGTTGAAGTTGGGTCGAGGTCTAGGAAAGTTTTGGAGAGTGGGAGGGTTGAGTATTATTTGGTAGATAGGTGCGGGTTGAGAGTATCCGAGTGAAGTGGGTTGATATGTGGGAGGTGGAGATGATTGGTAAATGGGTGGTGGAATTTGGTACAAGGGTAAGGGTGCTTGGTAATTCGGGGTAGGTTGATATGTGAGTGAAGGTGATGGGTAGGTTTGGTATTTTATTGGGGACTTTATTCTCTGTGCAACCATTACAACACTTACATCCCTTTTCTTGGATGTGCCTCCAGACTGTGGAGCCTTGTTGGTATCCTGTAATGCTTCAAAATTAGCAACCATACAACTTTTAATGCCTTCCTCGTTCCTTTTTCCTAGCTTGATGATATCGGAAAATTTCTGGCCCTCAATCAGCATCAACCACTCATAATATTGTGGGTCTTGAGCCCGGACTAAAAACATGTTCATCTGTTCTTCTTCTAAGGCCGGCCTGACCTTAGCAGCCTCTGATCTCCAACGAGTAGCATACTTGCGGAGAGTTTCTTTAGGTTTCTTCTACAAATTCTCGATGTAGAATACATCTGGTGCATTTTCCGTATTGAATCTAAACCTATCCATGAAATTGGACGACATACCTACCCAGCTTGTCCACTTCTTGGGGTCTTGGCTAATGTACCAAGATAGAGCATCCCCTTTTAGACTTCTCATAAAGAGCTTCATGCGGGTCTTTTCATGTTTTTCGACTCCTACCAGCTTGTCGCAGTACATCCTCAAATGGACTCTGGGATCCCTTGTGCCATCAAACATTTCAAACTTGGGAGGTTTGTACCACTCAGGAAGTTTGACATCTGGATGAATGCATAGGTCTTTCTAATTCAGCCCCTCGATACCTTTGTTTCTTTCGACACCCTGGACTCGGCTAGTCAGTTTCTTGAGTTCTGCGGCCAGGTTCTTGATATGAGAGTCTTTGTCATCAGACTTTTATGTGCTTGATATAGGTTAAGTATAGTGTGGTATAGTTTACACATAGATGGGAGCGTTATGGAGATGATCATTTGTGGTGTTTAGTGGTTTAGGGATGAGCAATGGAGTATTGTCTGAAGTGTGGCATGTATTGCAGTGGTGATGGGGAGCGGGTTGGTTTTGTGGTTTCGGGATGTTTTGTGGAGGTGATTTTGAGTATTGGGAAAGTTAACATCTAGGGTGGTAAGGGAAAATGACAAGTTCACCAAGTTCCGAACTTGGTCCAGTTCTTCCTGAAACATCAATAACTTCTGCTCAAGTTGGGCGGCACTTTCCTTGGAGACTTGGATACCCTGAGTAACCTCTGCTCGTTCACCCGAGTTCTCATTTCTGATGTTGTTCAAGACTTCCATTTTAACCTTGTTCTTGTTTCTTATAGGACTTGGAGGAGGAGGAGGTGGAGGGCCCATGGATCTCGTAGAGTATGATGATGATGCCAGAGTGCATGTACTAAACTTTGGGGAGGGGAATAAAAAATAAAACAAAAACAAAAAGATAACAAGTTAGTGCGGATTATGACAAGAAAATGTTTCAATATTTAAACACATTGTGTAAGAATATAAATCGTGTTCCTAATTTGGGTGCCCCGTTGTGCCTGAGGTAGGCCTAGCGACAAATTAATTTGGAGAACTTATAATGCTAAATGCCTCATTTTATTGATAAAGATAAGATGAATCCTAAAACAACAGTAAATAATGGAAAGTACAATATCACTAATGGCCATTGGCCTTATTACATTAAAAGCAAGAAGGAAAATGATCCTAACTACTTGGTCCCAGAAGGACCTTCCCCAGACTCGACATCTTTAGTTCCATCGAACAGCTTCGCCAGCTCGCGTAGTCGTAGCAGCAAATAAGCTCGGGCCAGATGTCCGCCCGCATTTCCTTCAGCGTTTTGACAGTCTTCAATCCTTTTGATGAACAATCCTTCCAGCTCCACCATACCTTTCTCTAAGTATCCCAGTCGTTTGTTGGCGCGAATAGCCATATCCTTCCATCAGTTTGTAATGTTGGCTTTCATTTCCCGAATCCTCTTACGAAGTTGGTTCTACTTGACACGTGCTTCAGCCCTTTCGTCGATAATCCTGTGACCTCTAACAAACTCCAGCTGACCTAACCCATCTCGACTGTGGCATTTGTATGGGATATTGTCATCCTGAAAGTCGGCTCTGAAGTGACTCATCTTTTCGACCCTTAGTATAATCTGCTTCCTCCCTGCCTGTCTCATAACTCGGAGAGGAACGTAAGGGTAGGTTCCCATCAGACCGATAAGTATAAGCAAAGGTGCATCCCTGGATCGGGTAATGAACTCTCCAGTAGGGAACCATTCGAACATCCATTGTACTTGTTCCTCTTTCAGATTGTCGAACAACTCTACCCACCCTTTGGCATCTTCAGGTTGAGCAAACATGTTAGGCATATAATTCATTCGCCTTGGCTGGTGGGAGGCGATATGATCATCCCAGTCTCTACGCAAAATCTCTTGCCGATATTCACCCTTTTGGAGGTGCTCCACGAGCTAGAGTTGGAGTAGTAGATTACAACCCTCAAAGTGTTTGGCCCCTTGTTGACAGTTCTCTAGGGCCCGATATATTTCCGCGACGATCATAGCTGCTATGCTAAAGGGCTGTCCATCAATTCCTTCCATCAGTGTTCTAGTTACCATGGATCCTAGCCTTCTTCATAGGAAAAACTATCATTCCCAGGAAGCAAAACATAAAGATGAAGACCCTTCTGTGGATATGCCCTAATGAGGTGAGGGCGAATTCATCTGAGTAAGTGCGGTAGGACTTGCTATAGCCATCCTCTCGTACAGATAATCGAAAGAAATGTAATAATCCTTCAATCAAGTCAAATCTGGGTTCTTTTTCAACCTCATCATCTTGATGAAACCCATACCCTTGCGATTTTCTGGCACAAGTAATCCTAGAGTCTCCCATGGAATACCAGCTAATCCTCATATTTCCTCTAACAAAGGAGTCATTTCAATGTTCCCAAAGCGGAAGACTGACCTATCACCATCCCAGAATAGAGTAGCAGCCTCTATGGTTTTGTTGTCAGGCTGGATTGTTAGGAGGGAAGGCAAATTTTGCAAGTATTTGCGGGCGAGAATTTGATCACTTGAATGAAGGTCTTCCCACCAACATAGTAGCCTTGGGTGGATATTGGTGACCATGCCGAATCTGGGGACTTCGTGCCTCATTTTCTACAAGACAAAGATGTTAGACCCTTACCCCCGCCAGACTCGACTATTAAATATCAACAATTAGCATGATAGCATTTAGTTCTCCAAATAAATGCATAGAATATGGTATTGTCCATTTGGGTTTCAAGGAAACCCGATGGACTTGGGACAAGGCTATCTTAAAGAGTGATTATGTGGATAACATAACTGACTCGGCTAGGTTTGACTATGATGCATGCGCAGTTAAACAGAGTAATGTGTCTATGGGATATTAGACCGGTACCCTTGACTGGACAACTCAAGAGGGAAAGGCATGGAACCGTCGACTACACCGTTGATCGACTAGTTTTATCGCATATATGCCTTTGCCAAATTTAGGGGGTGATAATATCGGAAGGGCGCAACCACTCATTATAAGCGTTTCTATGGTATTTTTTTGGCACGAGTGGAATATGATGTTGAAGATGAAATTACAAGAATGAAACAGATTGTTACGTATTTGTGCGTTCATTAAGTAATGATTACAATAATTGCTCATAATTACAATAGTATTGAAGGAAAGCGGTAAGAAATAAAAGACATGAAGGGCCAAGTCAGTTTCGTAGAAGAAGAGATAAAGACATTAAGTTAATGCCGATAAAAAGCAATGAAACCACAAATAACATGAAAGTGGTATAAACCTAAAAGATTCCCCAGCGGAGTCGCCATGCTATTGCGCCCCTTTTTTTTCTAGAGTCGAAATCGGGCTTGTGACATTTGGGAGGACAACTCGTTCCCTTTTTTGGGAATTGGGTTTAGAATTTGAAGTGTCTCCACCTAATGATAAGTGCATTAGGACAATAAGAGGGTTTTGATTTAGAAACCAGAGATTAGGGTAAGGGGTAGAAATTATCCCGAGGGGAAGGTGTTAGGCACCCCTCAGGATCCACAAGTGTGGTTCCCAGCCATGTTACAATTGTGACTTTATACAAACACATAAGCAAATAATGCTCAAATAATGACTTGAACATAACATTGCAAATAAGTTGAGAACTATCAAAGATAAGTAGAGAGGGCAGAATTTCATAAAAGATTTAAAGAGTTTTGCAAGAAGAGATGAAAGAAAATAAAGGGAGAGGGGTCCTAGGTTTATGATTAATATGGATCACGCCAATGCAATATCCAGCAATCACTCCTCAGAAGAGGGGTCGCACGTGATATTAATGCACCGGTCATCATATCCATATTCTACCATTTCCGCCCTGTTAAGGTATTAAAGAGCGAAATAGTATCGTTACTTACTGCATGCTACTACCAGTCCCAATCATATCAGTCCCGGAGGTAGGTGGGACTACTAATCCTAAAAAGGAGGGAGTTGGAGGCCCTTTTGAGAGTTTTCAAAGGATAAAATTCTAATGCAACATTCAAAACACATATAACAAGTATTGGAAGGCAAGTAAATAGATAGGGCTCAAATAAGCCTCCTTAAATCAAAGAAAAACATATAATTTAGCATGTTTAACATATACTGGTTTGGTCTGAATTAAATTAAGGCGTAGGACAAGTTGATTTACCACATATTTCCCAGATAGGGAGTCTGAACTAGCCCTGCTTAGATGTAGTTGTCAAAGACTACACGGTTGATTAATTACTTAACAGTTTGCCTATGTGTTAACCGGGACCTATAAGCATGATATCTATTTATTTCAGAAATAAAGGAGTAAACTGATTACAGAAAAAAGAGTTGCCAGTTACAAGGTTATAAGTTCTGCGAGAGTTAAACAAAAATACTACTAATTTTAGACTTAGGAGAGGGTGGACAATTCCAGTTTTAGTTGATAGCTCCTATAGGCATGCTTTCTAGGTGTTACTGATTTAATCGCTATTATAGTTTATGCGGAAATCACATAGACAGCTCATCTATATGCAGTTAGTTATTTAAATCCTATAACTGGTTTGCCTAATGACTGATGCACAAGCAAAAATGCAGAAGTCCTATAGGCATATTATCTATATGATGTGCAGACTTATAGACATGGTATCTATATGAAAATGCAGAAAATCATGGTATCTGTATGACATTGCAGAAAAGCCTACGAACATGATATCTATATGAAATGCAAAATCCTATGAACATGATATCTATATGAAATGCAGAAATACCTATGAACATGATATCTATATGAAATGCAAAATCCTATGAACATGATATCTATATGAGGTGCAGAATCCTATGAACATGATATCTATATGAGGTGCAAAATTTCAGTGGTTAACTATACGAAAATGCAGAATTTTAGAAACAGCATTTCCCTATGGTCATGGTATCTACCCCTTTTTGCATGCATGATTGACCCTCCCTTTTTACTAACACCCCAGCAATTATTACAAAATTATTACAGATCGAATGAATCAGAAAGAAAGTAAAATTTACATTAGTGATTACATCTACATCTAATCAGCCTAATTCAGACTCAGAGCCTAATAATATGAGATAAACCAACTTTTGGGGATCAGATTTTCAAAGCCTTTCTCGTATTTGGGGTGTGTCAAAGTTCCAAGGAGCTTCAAGAACTCCATGCAATGCTTACACCCCAAAAATCATTGCAGAACTGATTTATAGTGCAGTGTGGAAGGGCCAGCCCTCAAATGTCCAAGTTCAGAGGGAACTTAAGGCCCTAAGGCAAGGCTCATAGGAGGGGGGCAGAACTTAGAAGCTAGGAGTAAGTGTAAGTGCAGGGAAGGGAAATGGTAAGTTGGTGGTCATGCCCAGCAATTTGAAGTGCTGGCACACCTCTGACCAGCTTGTCATTGTAAATTGGGGAGTTAGGACCTATTGAAGGTCAGGTTCACCCTTGGACAACAATAAGGATGCTGCCAGGCTATACATTAACTCAGCATACATAGGGGCATAAGGATATGGGGTTCATAATAGAATCAGAATACAAGGAAAAGTCTAGGCAAAGGGCATGCTCAGCAATGGAACATATTGCACACCCTTCAGCTTATTGGGGTCAAAATCCAGTTCATAGACAACAATTCATGTTGCCATGCCCTGAATCCCCACTTATAAACATATAGAGGGTAATGGGGTAGGGAGAAAATGTTTACAAGTAAAGCAAACGGTAGCATATGAGCATGTTAATCTCTGCAGGAAGTAAAACACATATATAAAAACTATAAGCAAACACATTGGGATGATACTGGGAATTGAATTAAGACATACCAGTTTTAAAAGAGAGAAGCAAAAGAAAGAAGTAGTCTTGTGAAAGCCATATTGCAGACAAGAAAGTTCAGAAGAGGTGGTAAGAATTATATGTGTGAAGTCTGAAGTGTATTCATTTGTGTATTGAAAGTGTCTTTGTGAAAAAGAGGTCGTGCTTTTTATAGTGTAGAAGGCAAGCAGAAACTAAGGGATTATGATTTCAAACGGTCAAACTAATTAAGGAACTGAATTAATCAAACACTTTGTGTAAGGTAGTATAATAGGGGTAAGTACAGAAAGGTCTATTTAAGGACAAGGTATTGACAATACATGGTTCGTGCAAATAAGGTAAAAGAATCAGTTAACAACCGGGAAATCAGAAGTTAAAGATTTTATATGAATGAACCCAGTCAGAAAAGGTGAAGACAAGGTTTTACTTAAGGAAGATCAGTAACAATCAATTAAACCTAAAAAAAGATTCTGATTCGATCATAGGTTTGAAAACCTTTTAAAGAAGGATTCAGCGCACATATAAAGCACACAGGCACGCTTCAACACGAAAGAACCCCCAAATTGTATAAACCCTAGTTTAATCACTGGATTAAACCTTGACAAAACCCCCAAATTCTAGGGTTTCCGCCTTTAACCAAATATAGAGGCGAAGAGGCAAGTAGTTGAAACAAAATCAGAGATCTCATTCAGAGACTCATGAGAAAACAAACAAGTACAGTAGAAAGTTCAAAGCAAACACAGTGAAGAAATTGATTCGAAGCATAATGAGAGTAGAGGAAACGGTAGAAGAAAACATGTTTTAAACGGGTCTTTTAAAAGAAACTTAAAATAGGTAAAGCAGAAGACAAAACGGTGAACACTTAAGCACATGGTAGAAGGATACAATAGGCAAAGCATATCATAAAAATAGTAGAACATAGTGGGGAAGCATGTGAGAACATAGCATAGAAAATACAGTAGAAGAAAGAACGGAACACAGTAGAAGAACATGCGTGATAAAGGGAAAACATAAGAACACAATAGAAGAACATGCGTGGTAGGAAAGAAAACATAAGAACATACAAATACACACAAAGGAAAGGCAAAGAAAAGTCAGAGAAACATTTTGAAAATTTTCAGAAAACCCTAAATCGGGAAGAAGTAACCTTTGAAAGTAATTTTCGAAAGAAAAGTTGGGAAAATTGTTCAAAAACTCAAATAGAGCATGGATACACAAAAGATATAAGAAAATCGGAGAAAACCTCGAATAGTTAGGGTTTCAGAAGAACCCTAGAGCGAGAAAGGCTTGGAAAAGGTCTGATCTATGTCGGATAAGGCCAGAAACAGGCTCAGAAGACCAAGAGCCACCGGAGTAAGGCCGGAGGTGGCCGGAATCCTCGAACCAGTGAAGGTCTGGGTGAAGACCCTCGAAGTCTGGCCTCGAACCTTCGAGCATCAGGCATGTAGGAGTTGTAGGAGGTGAGTATAGGTTGTCCATGGCCTAAGAAGCCATGGACTCTGGTGAGTTTAAGGGTGGAGATGGTAAAAGGCGGCTAGGGTTTGAGGGGGAGTTGAGAGAGAACTGAGAGAGGAGGGATTCAGAGGCAGCTGGGAGATGGGAAATGAGGGGTTAGGGTTAGTCACTTGAAGTTGAAAAAGGTAAGGATGATTTATGGCCGTTGATCAAAATGATCAACAGCCTGGATCAATAGTAGGGACCGGACGGGTCGTTTTGAATTGGGTCACGGGTTGGGTCCAAATGGTAATGGGTTGGTTTAATTGAATCAAATTGGGGCTATAATTGCAATGTATTGGGGTGGTTATTGAAATAAATGAGGTCAAATGTCAAATAGCCATTTTTACCCTTTTTATTTATAAAAAATAGTAACATGATTTTAAAAACAAATTGAAATCACTGAACTAATTAACAATATATAAACATTAATCTAAAAATACTGTAAATAACTTTATAATTGTAAAACGCTATTAATCGTAATATAGGGTATAATTGCAATTTTATGCAATTTAGCTTAAAAATATCAAATAAATTTGTAAAAATATGCAAAAATCACCTTAATTGTATTTTGGTGTGAATATGAGAATAAAATAAGCTATTCACCAAAATGATAATTATTGGATTTTGTACTACTAAAATAGACAATAAATTGATTTTGAAAATCCTTAAAAATTGGAAAAAATACTAAAACACTTGGGTATGCTTATATATGCATATATATGTTATTTTGAAGGTATTTTGCATACAAAAATAGATAGGAAAAAATTGGGTATCAACATCCACTACCAAAATTCCTTCTAGATCAAAAGATATAGGCTTCCGAAGTCGGACCAACGAACCTGTGGATTCTTTCCCTGGAGCGCCTCAGCACCCCATTTTCTACCTCGGCTCTCCCTACTCTGCCTCAGCAAAAATCCATCGCCCTCACCAGAAAATCCCTTCCCCCACAGAGAAAATTAAACACCAGAACCATGCCTGAGTTCCAAAAATGCCTAGACTCACCTGAAATACCCTCGATACCTCCACTAAACATTACAACACATCCCATAACATCATTCAAACTTGGTCAAACCTTCGAATCACTCAAAACAACACCAAAATACCAAGTCGACCTCGGATTCAAGTCTAAGAACTTAGAAACTTCCAAACTCCACAAAAAACACCGAAACCTATCAAACCTCATCCGAATGACCTGATATTTTGTACACACTTCACTAATTACACTACGAACCTACTCCAACTTCCAGAATTCCATTTCGAGCCCAATATCAAGATTTCCACCACCAACCGAAAACTCCAAATTTTCAATTTCGCCAATTCAAGCGTAAATTTACCACGGACCTCCGAATCACATTCCGAACGCGCTACTAAGTCCAAAATCACCTAACTAACCAAATCATAAAAATCCAAATCCGAGATCGAATATTAAAAATTCAAAACTTGGTCAAACCTTTCAAATTTAAAGCTTCAAGCTGAGAATTGTTCTTCCAAATCTATTTCGATTATCCTGAAAACCAAAACCGACAATTTACATAAGTCATAATACAACATACGGGTCTATTCATGCCTGAGAACTGGCGAGCGAAGTGCAAATGCTCAAAACGATCAGTCGGGTCATTACATCCTCCCCAAGTAAAATAAACAGTCGTCTTCGAACGTGCCTAGAGTTGTTCCACATGCCAACAAATCGCTGAATAACCTCACCATGCACATACCCGGGGTGATTCCACATCAGCCTATCTCATATAGGTCTGTTAACGCAACATGACTGAAATTTCACAATCGATTAAAGCCCATGAACTTTAGAACCAAATTTCCACTTCCGAAATTATCCATAAGATCAGAAACTCGCATCTATAAACTGAATAAGTCTGAACACACTTTATCGAGCCATAATCGCAATTACAAGATATAACACACCTCAAACTCTCATAACGATAACTTCTAGTCACATCAGCTGCTCAGAACAACACAATACTGGTAATAAACCTATTATCAAACAAAAACTCATTCTAACACTTTTGTATACTGCAAATGATGAAAGAAACACGCAAGAAGTCATAACCATTCATTATATCAACCATTCATGAAACTCCCTCTCCTTGGCAAGGACCATAGTAAATTTCTAAGCCGAATCCCGATGCTATTATTCCAACACGCTGAAATCGAATCTAATAGTATTCATTCTGGATCTCAATGACCTCATCTCATCCAACACAACTACTCTAATGACATGATACATCGATACAATCTATATACACAACTCGTGCGGCCTGCGCACCATAAGCAACAATCCAAATGTACCCAGATCATGGAAAAAATAACTCAAATGATAGAGTTGTACTGAAAGCTCACCAATACAACCACCACACAATGCTGAGAACCCATCACACATCGTAGAACAAGAACTTACGAATCTAACCCGAAGGATCATACCTCCACATAACTTCGATGCAATGCGCGACCCTATCCAAACACTGGTCCACATGAAAAATCTCAAGTCACTATGCTCAAAATCAACAACCACACACAATTTGATATCTAGTACCAAGAGCAAATCATCATAACCACGAAGAAGCAATGACATAACAACATACAAACTCGAAACGACACAACCGAGATGCCATCCATCGAGAAATACCTAATACTCTTCCCACTCAAATCCCACTATGAGACCCAAATAGAACTGCACCATATGTTCCTATAACCAATAAATCATAATGCCTCGAAACACAGAAAGGTAACTCGTAGATCACCCCAAAGCACTAAAAAGCTCAATAACAATCGAATAAATACATCTCTCAATAATAGAAACTTGTAGTCAACAAAGTCGACTCGATGCAGAACACACATCCATATAGGCCTACGAATGAACCCCTTATCAAGGAATTCCTGAAGCTGCTCCTTCAACTCCTTTAACTATGCCGATGCCATACGATACAAAAATCAAATGCTAAAACAGTATACATGATCCAAAAGAGCATGGTTTCCAATGAATGATATGTTTTGAGCATGGATTCTACTGCACATACAAGAAATATAGACCTAAAGCATGGTTTCTAGCCTTTTGATATCTATAACATGCATAGCTACCCTCCCATTTTCACTATCCAAACACCCAGTTTTCGCTTACAAATTATTACAGGCCAATATCAAATGAATCACATAAGTAGATAAGAAAAATAAGAAGTTACTCTATAGGGAGCCTACCTACAGGCCCAGATTTCAAAATTTTACAATACCGGATTGCCTCATAGCCTTTCATATAATCTGGGTGTTTCAAGAGTTCCCTAATAACCTCAAGGGATCCCGGGCAGTGCTCACCCCTAGATTCATAGTCATAGCTGAGTAGTGTAGTATGTAAGGGCCAGCTCTAATGTATCAGAGTTTACAGGGATCTCATATGGACCCCTAACCAGTCACACATTAGAGGGACAAAACTTAAAACCTAAGAGTAGATGTGAGAGTGCTTGAAAAGATTCTAGGAGGGAAACAGTTTGAAAAAGGAACTTGTTAGAAATAGTTTCTTAAAAGACATCAGAGACAGTTTTGAAAAAAGAGTGGAGTAGTAAACAACAGTTTAAACACAGCACTCCCAAAATAGGTTCATACACAGCCAGAGATCATATAACTAAAGAAGGTTCAACAACCACAAATAAGGGGTCGAGGGATTTGGGAACATATAGGTCACATATGTAAACACATAGTCATAGGAGCACTTAAGTAAAAAATCAGCAGCATGCTAAAGGGTTAAGGAACCTCAGAATTAATATAGGAGCAGGTCACTTAAAGATAGCCAACTACTTTGCATAGAGAATTAGTAAGGGAGTGTCATAATGGGGTACACTAGGAGGGGGATAACACTTCAAAAAAATGTTGAGTCTAAAAGAGGGGACACATATAGGAGCATGCTGATGAAGTAATGAAGTAAACATATTAGTTGCAAGCTGAACAAAAGAACCATAAGTAAAAATAGAAACAAGAGGAATTGAAGTAATAAAAGAAGAATACTCGTTTTGGAACATGAATTGAAATCAGGACATACCAGTAAAGTGATAGCAAATAAAAAGCGAAGAATAAGAGACAACAATAATTAGTCTTGGTTTGCAGCCAGCTAACTTAGAACAGTAGCAAGTAATCACAAAAGAGGGCAGAGAGCTTTTAGTGTGAGAAAGAGATAGTTTTGAACCAAAATGTTCGTGTTTGTGTTAATGAGAGACCAAGGTATTTATAGTTTGAAAGCAGGTAGCAAATAAGGTAAAAATCAAAGTTCATCAGTAATTATAGGGACTCATAATTAATCAGTCATGAAATCAAGGTAAGTACTCCCTTTAATTGAGGAGTTAACTTCAAACGGTAATAAACATGTGACAAATAAGGAAGGAAATCATATAAGGCTGAGCATAACAAATAAGGAAATATTTTCAGCATAGTACAAGTACGCAACATGTAATAGAGGCTAGGTTTAGCATATTTCAATCAAGGAAAGTACTGAGGAAATCAATTAATAGCATAATTGACCATAGAATAAGGTCAAAAAATATTTTACAGGGATAAAAATTAGTAGAGATATCATGCGAAATCGGTGAAAGATCAATCACAAAGACTCAAGGATTCAAATGTAGAAAATAGCATTGATTTAGCACAACTTTATGAGAACCAAATACGGTAAAATCACATAGGCACAAATATCCATAATTAGAACATAAATAAGTTGAGTAGGGCAAAAATCATATAAGAATTATGGATTCATGTAGAGCATAGTTTGAATTAATAGAATAAACATGATACAGGTAGGAGAAGTGAAGAATTAAAAACATAGGTGAACAAAATAGGGTAAAATCACACAGGAAAAAATAACCATAATCAGGAACCCTAACAAGAAAACATAGGGTAAAAATCACGGAATCACATAAACATATAGATTAGTTGAACACATTATCAAAAACAAACTCAGAAACCTAAGATTAGAACTAAGAAAGTAGGGTTTTCAACATAATGAATCGGATAAAAGGAAAACTTAAATAAACCATTTAAACATGGTGAAAATCATATAAAAATACTAAAATCAGAAGGAAAAGTCATTTTTGAAAAGTGGTCAAGAAACCTTAGTTTGAAGACGAATAGTCATTTTAGAAGAAATAGGAGAAATCCTTAAGAAAATAGTAAAGATAACTCGAATAGACTCAGATCTTGTTACAGATCTTAGAAATCAATAGTCAAAATCAGGGTTTCAGAGAGAAAACCCAGAGATGGAGAGACTCCGGGTTAGAAGCCATAGATCTATCCAAAAAATAAAAAGATCTTACTCAGACGGGCCACAGTGGCCTGAGAATGGCATGGAAACCATAGGAGGTGAGTGAACCGCCTTCTGGATCCCTTGAAGGCCTGAAGGTAGCAACAAATGGCATAGGAAGAGAGCCATTAGGGCTACGGATGGTGGTGAGACCACCATGGTTACCGGCGAACCAGCAGCCGGCTAGTAGGAGCTAGGTTTAGCATAGAGGATTTTGAGAGAGATGAGAGATGTAATGGCGGAGAGAATGAGAGAAAATGAGAGGATGGGAATGAGGGTTTAGGGGGGTGGATATTTAGGTTAATTAAGTGTCACGCCCCAACCTCGGGAAGCACGACGGCACTCAATCGAGTGAACCCAACTGAGCAAGCCTTATCAAACCTTTCCTACCCAACTCGATATGAATGAGGAAACCATGCTTTCATTCAATTATTTAGAAGAGGAAATATAGTACATTTTATTTTTTTATTTTATTTAAAATCACAACATTAAACCGTAGATAAGCTCCAAGATTCCATACGATTACATTAGAGAAACAAGAGTTAGAAGTTACAACATAGTTTGTAGACCCATCCAACACCTATACATAACCCATACATATGTCTATAGAGCCTCTAAGGATGTAAAAGACAAATATGATGATGCCGGCAACAAGACCCCGACTATATCTCAAGAGTAGAAGTCTACAACAAAAGATGTGCAATATAACCCCGCGAAGGATAAAGGGACTCACCAAGACTTTGAGAAGAAGGTACTCCACTACGCGCGATCACCATTATCCGTAATGGATCCACCTGCATTCATCTAACAATGTAGTGCCCCCAACAAAAGGGACGTTAGTACCATGGAATAGTACTAGTATGTATAACTAAACTCCATCTAGTTAGAAAGAACTTTCATATCTAACATAAGGAAATCACAAGTATAACTCAAAGGCTTTAAATGATCACAACATTATCAATATAAAAAATCATACAATTTTCACATTATGTTTCCATAATCTTTAGTTTGGGGAATTCCATACTATTCATCATTTGTTTCCAATACCACCGCTATCTTGAGCGGAGTCCGATCTCGACCCGTTCGGCTAGGTTGCCTCATTCGAGACATATATTCCAAACACAATCTCCTTTTTCCTTTTCCTTTCCGGAATTCAGTCACAATACCACCGCTATCTTGATCGGAGTCCGATCTCGGCCCGATCAGCTAGGCCACCTTGGCAAGGCATTGTTCCCTTCTCATTAATCATCTCGTTTCACAAATAACATTTCATAGGCACTTGGGGCCACAACTTATCACATCATTCTTGGAACTAGGCCGCAAATTTCATTATTCCCAATTTCAATATTAGCTTTGCCATTTAGGGCAGTAGGTGCACACAAAAGCAACTTAAATTGTAAGCATGGATAAGACTTCACATAAATGACACAATATATTCCGCTACAACCTCAATTTAAGGTCTAAACATTTTCAATACATAATTAATACCTTTGGCCATTTCAAGTTATCAAGATAGCACATTGATCATGTTCAGACATGTTTTCACACATAAGGTTACAAAGCCAACTCACGTAAAATAACAAGCAAGAAAACAATTCAACTTTACTCTTACCATGTTCACACAATCACCGATGAAGCTGAATTCCTAAAAGGTGAGGTTTTAGCCATACATACCTTAATATAGCTTTCCTTAATCCTTACAAAATTCCGGAACTCTTAGCACTTCGATCTATTGTGTAAGAATTACAAATTGAACCAAGAATCAGAGACGAGATTAAGATTCTAGCTTTTTTGAGCATATTATCAAACACTAAATGTCCATTGTGATCTTAAGTCCTTTATGAGAGAAATTTCTATCATTTTATACCCGAATTGCTTTCTTTTTAGTTCTCATCCTCCCCATGTCCCATTATCTCCTATGCATGCAAGATTACTAGCCTTATACCCATGTACCCATTTGCTAATTACTTATTTTAGCTGAAATTTTGAAATTATTGAGAAGGGTATAGTTCTTGCCTCTTAAGTTGAAGACCTAGCAGCTTCAATTGACAATCTTCAAGGATTTGGGGCAAGGATTTAGAGGGAACTTGTTGGAGATTACTCCTCCTCACTCTAGAACCCTCTCTCTCTCTCTCTCTCTCTCTCTCTCTCTCTCTCTCTCTCTCTCTCTCCCCTAGTTGTGAAAAATAATAGAAAATGGTTCGTTGGGGTGTTTTTAATGGGATAGGGTCAGGTTTTAAAAATTAGAATATAAGAGCCCCGAGTCGGATCTACGATCGCAAATTTGACCTGCGGCCTGCATAATGGACCGGGAAAATGCTCTCCAAAAACTGAACACACTGTCTGGGTATGCGGCAGAAATGCGGTTCGCATACTTGTTCTATGGTCACATAATGCACCGCAGAACTGTCCCTTACAAAATCTCAAGGGAATTACACGACGACTATGCGGTCCGCATATCGGTTATGCGATCACATAATTGACCACATGTTTGACCTCAAATTTGACTAATACACTGACTCACTTTGCAGTGATTATGCGGTCCGCATACCTAATAAGCGATCGCATTCTCGACCGCATAATTGCACTTTTCTGGAAAATATTAACTCTTGACTTTTTAATGCAGTGATCAACTCAAAGAGTCACTGCAAAGAATTTTATGAATTTCTAACACCTGATCCCAACCTGGCACTATGAGATCCGGGTTTTTTAGTAGCAAATTCATGGGGCCTTACATTAAGGAAGGGATTAATCTAGACCGTTGATCAAAAATGATCAACGGCTAGGATTAGGACGAAATTGGGTCGAGTGGGATTAGATTTGGGCCTAGGTATTGGACTGATTTGATTGGGGTTTTGGGGTTGGTTTAATTGGGTTAAAATTGAACTAAAATGGGGGTATTTGTTAAATACCAAATTAAATTGAATAAATAATTTATAAAAATAGTTAATAATTGTACAAGATGAATTTTATGTGTAGAAAATAATTAAAAATGATTACTTAATATTTAAAAATACAAATGATTAATTTCAGGTAAAAAATAATATGAAATGCAATTATAGCCAAAAGATGCCAATTTGGCTAATTATGGAATAATTTGATTCAAATAAGACCATAAATAATAAGTTAAATAAAGAGATGCTTCTGAAATCATTTCTAATGCCATTATATAATCATTTGTTCGATCGTATCTGAGAGTGTCAGTGTGATGATCCTCGTTTGTTTGTCCTCAAGGACAAGGTTTTGCATTGTGATGCCAAAGATGTGACCATTGGTTATGATGGGGTATTGTGGATGCAGGGTCGGGTATGTATACCCAAAGTTGATGGGCTTTGATATTTTATTCTAGAGAAGGCTCAGCGTTCGCGGTATTCTATCCATCTGGGTGCTGCGAAGATGTACTAGGATTTAAGTCAACACTATTGGTGGAGGCAGATGAAGAAAGATATAGTTGGGTTTGTAGCTCGGTGGCTCAATTTTCAGTAGGTGAAGTATGAGCACTAGAAACCGAGTGATTTGCTCCAGCAGATAGAGACTACACACATAAAGTGGGAGCGTATCACCATAGACTTCGTAGTTGGACTCCCACAAACCTTGAGGAAGTTCGATGCCATTTGGGTGATTTGGATCGGCTGACCAAGTCCGCGCACTTCATTCTTCTGTCTACTACCTATTTTTTGGAGCGGTTGGCGAGGATTTATATCCAGGAGATTGTTCATCTGCATGGCATCCCAGTTTCCATCATTTTAGATAGAGGTACTCGATTCACATCATAGTTCTGGAGGGCCGTACAACATGAGTTGGGTACTCGGCTGGAGTTGAGCATAACATTTCACACCCAGACAGACGGACAGTTCGAGTGCACTATTCATATTCTTGAGGATATGCTTCGTGCGTGAGTGATGGAGTTTTGAAGTTCTTGGGATCAATTCTTGCCACTAGCGGAGTTTTCTTATAACAACAATTATCAGTCCAGCATTGTCACGCCCCAAATTCGAGGGACATGACCGGTGCTCGACCGGGTAGCCCCAGTCAAGCAGACCTGGGTACTTTTCCTACCCCACGTGTTACCCCACATTTTTCATTACTTATTAGCCAAATGAAATAACCATTTACAATTAAAACGCCTATTTATTACAAAACATACACACGGTACATGATTCTTAGCGTGATTTATATTTTACATAGCCCAACATACAAGATACATATCACATAAGTTCATGACCCACATTTTCTATCTACGGAGCCTCTAAACATGAAAAAAGATGATACAGTACTTGCCAGTAGCAAGGCTCCGGCTATACCTTATACAAATATCAAAACAAGATCCCAAAACATAAGCGGCATGAGCCATGTACGGCCCCGAAAGGAAAGGGGCTCACCAATTCAGCTGACGGGAAGTGATGAGGAGCTACGGTCGGTGGACTGGAGTACCTGCTATGAATCCACTCACAATCATAACACGAATGTAGCGCCCCCGGCAAAAGGGCCGCCGGTACACTTGAATTGTACTGGTATATATGAACAAACTTTGCTCCAAGTAAACTCAAACAGTACACAAGTAGGTAACAGTAATAGATACAACAATCAAATGCACAAGGAAGGAACAATCAAGCCAAACAATTTTACAATCTCTCCTGTTTCCCCTTCCACATTTCCACATCAATAATTTCACAATTTGCTCATATTTTATTTCAAGAGTGATTTCGATCACTTTCGACCCTTATTACCTAGGCCACCCTTATTACCTCAGCCACCCTTATCACCACAACCTACACCTTATAACTTTGTGTTGCGGCGCGCAACCCGATCCCACCGTACAGTTACAATTCACAAACAACACAACAACAATGAATAGTTCATAAAGATCAACAACGACACTTCTTAAGAAGTAACAACAATAATTTACAAGTATTTACATAACCATCAATACTATTTCCATCATCTTCAACAACTCACATGTGTTTTACGTCACAACGATAATTGCCCACAATAAGCCATAGATGTTGCTATCACAGCTATTCCAGTTGCATCATTTACGATTTCCTTCTGTAATTTGTTCCTCAGCTCTTACCACATATCACATTCACAATCATACCAATCACACGAACTTTACAATTAATCCACGTAGATATCACATACCAAATATTCGTACACCAAGCAAGGCGATTTTACAAAGGTCAAAGTTAGCCATACATACCTGGAGCCGAATTCTCTTTTAACTTCTATTTTAAATTCACCAAATAGTCTAGCAACGTCAATCTAGTGCACAAGTTAATACACATGACTTAGAATTGGGGTTCACAATTGCTACTCAAACTTATTTAGGTTATCAGCCCTTCTTTTGCAAACCTCTATCTCTACCCAGTTTCCCCTTGCTAGGTTTTAGGTTTTAAGAAGGCATGCATGTATAATTTCAACCATTAATTTCAAGAATCAATGCATGAGACTCCCCCCCCCCCCCTAGTTTAACCTAAAAATCAAGGAAAAAGGTTAGGGATTTTACCTGCAAGAATGGGGATGAGGGCAATTACTTTGAATTTTCCCGGCCCGGATAGTTTTGAAGAATCAAATTGATGAAGATTGCTTTCTCTCTCAAGAACCCTCTCTTCCCTCTCTCTTATTTTGTTCAGAAGATCATTAAAAATGAGGGGTTGGGGTGTTTGATTAAAAAAGGTTCGGGTTTAAAATTTTAGAAAAATAAAAGCCTGAGCAGAATCGAAATGCGGTTCGCAGATTGGACCGCAGAAGTGCCCCAAAACTTTGAGCATTTCTATTTGGGTATGCGACGGGAATGCGGTCTGCATTCCTGTTCTGCGGTCGCATAATGCACCGCAGAACTGACCTTCACAAATCCTTGAGGAATTTATATGATGATTATGCAGTCCGCATATTAATTATGCGATCACATAATAGACCGCATTTTCATCATCAATTTTGACTAACTCCCTGATTAACTCTATGGCGGAAATGCGGTCCGCATACCTGATCTGCGACCGCATTCTGGACCGCATAATGGCAATTTTCTGGAAATTTTTTATTCTTAATTTTTAAGTGCAAAATCAGTTAAAAAAAAGGTTCGAACCGCAGCGATCAAGCTCGCCGCGAAGAATTTTTACACATTCCCAACATATATATGGAACTTGACACTACGAAGTACTAGGCTTTGAGCACAAATTTTCACAGGGCCTTACAAGCATTCAGATGGCTCTGTATGAGGCTTTGTATGGTAGGAGGTGTAGATCCCCAGTGGGCTGGTACGAGCTAGGCGCGACTAAATAATTGGGCACAGACTTGGTTCAGGATGCTTTGGAGAAGGATAATGTGATTTAGGATAGACTCTGTACAGTCCGGTCTAGATAGAAGATTTATGCGGATCGAAAGGTTCTTGATATTTCCTATATGGTTGGAGAGTGGGTATTTCTTTGGGTTTCTCCTATGAGAGGCGTTATGAGATTCGGGAAGAAGGGGAAATTGGACGAGGTTTATTGGTCCTTTTGAGGTATTGTGATGTGTTGGGGAGGTTGATTATGAGCTTGCCTTACCTCCCAGCTTGGCAGGAGTTCATCCGGTATTTCATATTTTGATGCTCCGAAAGTATTTTAGTGATCCGTCACACGTGTTGAATTTCAGTTCAATCTAGTTGGACAACGATCTATCTTATAGTGAGGAGCTAGTGGAGATATTGGACAGGCTGGTTCGAAAGCTGAGGTCAAAGAATATTGCATCAGTGAAGGTTTAGTGGTAGTTTCAACCGGTCGAGGAGGGGACTTGGGAGACCGAGCAGAAAATGTGCAGTCGTTACCCTCATCTATCCACCACTTCAGGAAATGTGCAGTCGTTACGAGCAGGAGATGCTCGTTCGAGGACAAATGAATGTTTTAAAAGGGGGAGGATGTAACGACCCAGTAGTTTTGAGAATTAATGCCCCGGTCCTCTATTAACTACTTTCCCCTTGTTTGTTTCTGCTATTGTGAGTTACCGGGAAGACTCATTTTGAGTTTCGGAGTGTTTTGGGACACTTAGTTCCTAAATGAGAGCTTAAGCTTTAGAATTTGGACCGTAGTTGGAATAGATTAAAGACGGTCTCAGAATGGTATTCCATCAATTTCGTTAGCTCTATTCGGTGATTTTGGGCTTATGGGCATATTTGGCTTATGTTTTGGAGGTTCGTAGTTTATTTAGGCTTGAAATGCCGAAGGTTGAATTTTTTATGTTTCCGGATCGATAGTGAGATATTGAAATCGGGGTCGGAATCCAATTCTTAAAGTTGGAATATCTTTATAGTGTTGTATGTGAATTGTGTGCAAAATTTGGGATCAATCCGACATTGTTTGGTTGGTTTCAGCATCGATTGTAGAAGTCTTGAGATTTCAAGTTAATTAGGCTTGGATTGAAGGATGAATCGTGGATTTAGCATTGTTTGATGTTATCCGAGGGTTGCATCAAGTCTGTATGATGTTATAGGATTGGTTGGCATTTTTGGTTGAGGTCCCGGGGGCCTCGGGTGAGTTTCGGATACTTAACGGAAGTTGAATGGGACTTAGGAAATTGATGAACCTATTGGTTTCGCACCTGCGAAGCTTGGACCGCATGTGCGCGCGACAGATGTGGTTAGGGAACCGCATGTGCAGCCTAAGGCATAAGTGAAGTTGGTCATAGATGCGGCCCAAGGGCCGAAGAAGCGGACCACATGTGCGAGTAAGTGGGTTCAGGTGCAGAATTTGGTTGTTCAATGAAAATCTGTAAGTGAGGTTAACCCCTCACTAAAGCAGATTTCACTGGGCAGAAAAAGAGAAAATCAAGGGTTTGAGTTCATAACTTGGAAAATCGAATTGGAGCTCGGTGGAGAGCGATTTCTAAAGAGAATTTGAAGGAGTAAGATTGGGTAATGAATCGTAACTCTAATTTGGTTCTAATACATTAATCTATTGTTACTTTTATTATTTAATTTCGGAATTTGGATGAAAATTCGGGAAAAACTGGGGAAAAGTTCTTAGGACGAATTTTAGGATTTTGATCAAGATTTTGGTATCAAATTTGAGTGATTTTTGTATGATTAGACTCGTGAGTGAATGGGTGTTCATAATTTGTGACTTTAACCCAATTTTGAGACATCAACCCGGGAGGATTTTTGGATGTTTTTCTATTTTCTTACCTTAGCTTCGATTCCTTTAGCTAAATTTCTTGTTTGTAGTGACTTTTACATTATGAAATGCATTTGATTAGATTTGGGCCACTCGGAGTTGGATACTCATGGCAACAGTGTGATTTCAGGTTTATTTTGAGATGCTTCGGGGTAAATGGCTTACCTAACCTTGTGTGGAGGAACTCCCCTTAGGATTTGGTATTGTTTTTATATGAATGTCGTGCATGTGAGGTGACGAGTGTGTACGCATGCTAATTGTTGGAAAACCCCGATTTCATTAAGCAAATATTGGTGTTTCCTTTTTTTTGAACATTACTTGTATTTTAAATCCTACTGTTTAACTTAGGAAAGAATACTTAAGTGACTTAGTCGTTCTATCTAGTTAAACTGTTTACTTGAATTCTCTTCAGCATGCTTAGAATTGAAATCTCTGCGCTTCCTGTTATGAACTTTAATAGAACCATAGATTCTTTCTTGAGACCGTTGTGTGCTTACTTTGAGACTATGGATCAGTATTCTAGGATATTCCACTGTATATTTATGATTCAAACTGCTGGACGATATCTTAGGAGATCCTCTGCATATTTACGTTTGCGACTACGGGATAATATCCTGGGAGATCCCTATTGCTATCTCTATGTTCTGAGTTGTTTCTTACTGTGACGTTGTTTTTATCCACTATTAGTATCTTAGTTATACTGTCACACTTTATAATGTTTTATCTATTATATATATATATATATATATATATAAAACCAGTAGGGGTCTAACCTTCCTCGTCACTACTCGACCGAGGTTAGGCTTGGAACTTACTAGGTGCCGCTGTGGTGTACTCATGACCTTTCCTGCACATGTTTTTCGTGTGCAGATGCAGGTTCTTTTTCTCAGCCATTCTATCAGTGAGGTGGGTGATATCAGAGACTTCGAGATATATCTTCTGCGTCCGCAAACCTAGAATCCCCTCTCTATTCTTCCCGTTAGCTTTAGACTTTCCTGTATTTACTTTTGATTAGATATTCCGGAGTTAGAACACTATGTAGTTTTTCATAGCTTGTGATTTCATGAGATTCTTGGTTTTGGGAGTTTGATTATGTTTTGAGAGTATGTATTGTATATGTCGAGTGGCATTTTAAAACTCTTTTATTATGTTTTTACTCGTAACTTTCCAGTTTCGTATTTTATTTCCTTTCTCCACAATTTGTTAGGCTTACCAGTGATAGAGACTAGGTGCTGTCACGACAGTTCACGAAGGAAAACTTGGGTTTGTGGCTCGGTGGCTCAATTGTCAGCAGGTAAAGTATGAGCACCAGTGACCGGGTAGTTTGCTTCAGCAAATATAGATTCTAGAGTGGAAGTGGGAGCGTATCACCATGGACTTCGTAGTTTGACTCCTATGAATCTTGAGGAAGTTCGATGCCATTTGGGTAATTGTGGATCGGCTGACCAAGTCCGCGCACTTCATTCTTGTGTGTACTACCTATTCTTCGAAGTGGTTGGTGGGGATATATATCGAGGAGATTGTTCATCTGCATGGTATCCCAGTTTCAATCATTTCAGATAGAGGTACTTAGTTCACATCACGGTTCTAGAGGGCCGTACAACATAAGTTGGGTACTCAAAGAGTTAAGCATAGCATTTTACCCCCAGACGAATGGATAGTCCAAGCGCACTCTTCAGATTCTTGAGGATATGGTCTGTGCATATGTGATGGAGTTTGCAAGTTCTTGGGATCAATTCTTTCCACTGGCAGAGTTTGCCCACAATAACAGTTATCAGTCCAGCATTGAGATGGCACCATATGAGGCTTTGTATGATTGGCGATGTAGATCCCCGGTGGGCTGGTTCGAGCCGGGCGAAGCTAGATTATTGGGCACAGACTTGGTTCAGGATGCTTTGGAGAAGTTTAAGGTGATTCAGGATAGACTCTGCACAACCCAGTCTAGACAGAAGAGTTATGTGGACCGGAAGGTTGTTGACGTTTCCTATATGGTTGGAGAGCGGGTTTTGCTTCGGGTTTCTCCTATGAAGGGCGTTATGAGATTTGAGAAGAATGGAAAATTAGGTCCGAGGTTTATTGGTCCTTTTGAGGTATTGTGACGTGTTGGGGGGGTTGCTTATGAGATTGCCTTACCTCCCAGCTTGGCAGGAGTTCATCTGGTATTTCATGCTTCGATGCTTCGGAAGTATCAGTGTGATCCATAACACGTGTTGGATTTCAGTTTAATCCATTTGGACAACGATCTATCTTATATTGAGGAGCCAGTGTTGATATTGGACATGCAGGTTCGAAAGATGAGGTCAATGAATATTGCATCAGTGAAGGTTCAGTGACAGGGTCAACCGGTCGAGAAGGCAACTTGGGAGATCGAGCAGGATAGGCGCACTTCTTACCCTCATCTTTTCACCACTTTAGATATGTTTCTATGCTCGTTCGAGGATGAACGAATGTTTTAAGAGGGGGAGGATGTAATGACTCGGCCGTTTGTTTTGAGAATTAATGCCCTGATCCCCTATTAACTACTTTCCCTATGTTTAGTTCTGGTATTATGAGTTGCCAGGAAGATTCATTTGAGTTTTAGAGTGTTTTGGGACACTTAGTCCCTAAATAAGAGCTTAAGCTTTAGAATTTGGACCATAATTGGAATAGAGTGAAGACGGCCTGAGAACGGAATTCCATCGATTTCGTTAGCTCCGTTGGATAATTTCGGGCTTTGGGGCGAGTTCGAATTGTGTTTTGGAGGTCCATAGCTTATTTAGACTTGAAATTCCTATAGTTGAATTTTTGAAGTTTCCGGATCGATAGTGAGATTTTGATATCGGGGTCTGAATCTGATTTTGAAAGTTGGAATAGCTCCATAGTGTTGAATGTGACTTGTATGCAAAATTTGGCATCAACTGGACATTATTTGGTTGGTTTCAGCATCGATTGTACAATTCTTGAGATTTCAAGTTCATTAGGCTTGGATTGGAGAGTGTATCGTGGTTTTAGCATTGTTTGATGTGATCCGATGGTTGGATTAAGTCAGTAAGATGTTATACGATTGATTGGCATGTTTGGTTGAGGTCCCAGGGGCTTCGGGTGAGCTTTGAATGCTTAATTGAAGTTTAACGGGACTTAGGAAATTGCTGAACTTTGTTGATCTTGTTGGTTTCGCACCTGCAAAGCTTGGACTGCAGGTGCGGCATCGCATAAACGATTTGGGAACCGCATGTGCGGTCTAAGGCATAAGTAAAGTTGGTTACAGATGCGGCCCAAGGACCGCAGAAGTAGACTACATCTGCAAGTAAGTGGGCGCAGGTGCGAAATTCGGCCGTTTGATGAAAATCCGCAGGTGCGGAGTATTGGACGCATAAGCAGGACCACAGGTGCGGTTAACCCCTTCCAAAAGCAGATTTCGCTAGGCAAAAAAAAGAGAAAATTGAGGGTATGAGTTCAAACTTGGAAAATCTAATTGGAGCTCGGTGGAGGGCAATTGCTGGAGAGATATTGAAGGAAGAAGATTGGGTAATGAATCCTAACTCTAATTTGGTTCTAATATATTAATCTATTGTTAGTTTTATCATTTAATTTCGGAATTTGGATGAAAATTTTTGAAAAATTGGGAAAGGTTTTTAGACCGAATTTTGATATTTTGAACAAGATTTTGGTATCAAATTTGAGGGATTTTGGTATGGTTAGACTCGTGAGTGAATGGGTATTCATAATTTATGACTTTTACCCGATATCGAGACGTCAGCTCGGAGAGGAGTTTTGGGCATTTTTCTATTTTCTTACCTTAGCTAAATTCATTGTTTGTAGTTATATTTACATTAGGAAACTTATTTGATTACATTTGGGCCACTGAGATTTGGATACTCGTGGTAAGAGCGCGATTTCGGATTGATTTTGAGCTGGTCCGAGGTAAGTGGATTGCCTCACCTTGTGCATGGGAACTCCCCTTAGGATTTGTTATTGTTGTTATATGAATGGCGTGCACATGAGGTGACGAGTGCGTACACGTGATAATTATTGGAAAACCCCGATTTCATTAAGTAGATATATGTGTTTCTTTTTTATTGAACACTACTTGTATTTTAAAGCCTATTGTTTAGCTTAGGAAAGAATGCTTAAGTGACTTAGTTGTTCTAACTACTTAAACTGTTTACTTGAATTCTTGCATGTTTAGAATAGAAATCTCTGCTTTTCTTGGTATGAACTTGAATAGAACTGTAGATTCTTTCTTGAGACAATTGTGTTCTTACTTTGGGAATACAGGACAATATCCCAAGAGATCCCCCTGCTTGTTCACTTTGGGACTACGGAGCGGCATTTTGGTAGATCTCCCTGTACATTTATATTTGGGACTACGGGGAGACATCCTGGGAGATTCCCCAATGTTGGATATTTACTTGTGGACTACGGATAGGTATTCCAGGAGATTCCCCTGCATATTTTTTATTCGGACTACGTGCCGATATCCTGGGAGATCCTCTACAAATTTATGTTTGGGACTACGAGATGATATCCTGGGAGATCCCTGTTGCTATCACTATGTTCTGAGTTGTTTCTTTCTGTGAAATTATTTTTATCGGCTTTTAGTATCTTAGTTACACTGTCACACTTCATACTGCTTTATCAGTTATATATATATATATATATATATATATATATATATATATATATATAAAAACAGTAGGGCCCTAACTTTCCTTGTCACTGCTCGACCGAGGTTATGCTTGGCACTTACTGGGTACCGCTGTGGTGTACTCATGCCCTTTCTTGTACATATTTTTCATGTGCAGATCCAGGTTCTTCTGCTCGGCCGTCCTATCAATGAGGCGGGCGATATCAGAGAATTTGAGGTATATCTGGCTCGTCCGCAAACCTAGAAGTCCCTATTTATTCTTCCCGTTAGCTTTAGACTTTCCTGTATTTACTTTTGATTAGACATTCTGGAGTTAGAACACTATGATAGTTTTCTATAGCTTGTGATTTCATGAGATTCTGGGTTTTGGGAGTTTGATTCAGCTCTGAGAATATGTATTGTATATGCCGAGCGGCATTTTTAAACTCTTTTATAATGTTTTTACCCGTAACTTGCCAGTTTCGTATTTCATTTCCTTTTTCCGCAATTTGTTAGTCGTACTTAATTGTAGAGACTAGGTGTCGTCATGACATTTTCCGGATGGAGAACTTGGATCGTGACAGAAGTGTTGTGGAATGAGTATTTATTATTTCTTCATTCTTTATTAATCTAGCAGTTGTAGTACATACATGATCATTGTAGCACTTTAGTTGCTTCTTTTATGTTATTTTTATTGTTAACTTCAGGTACGAGCTCTTGCTATTATCTTGTCCCGTATCAATTATTCTTCACTTTCTTTTACTTATCCATATTACATTTTCATACTGTCTATTTCATATCCTAGTAGGTGTCTTGACCTGGCCTTGTCACTACTCTACTGAGGTTAGGCTTGATACTTACTGGGTAACGTTGCATTCTATACAGCTTATGACTCAGTTATATCAGTTTTGCTGTGTGTATTTGTAAGATTCTGTTTTCACGCGATTTTATCAATTATTCAATTATTTTCAGTAACTTGTTATTATATATACGTTCAGTTTTTATTATTTGTTAGGCTTACCTAGTCATAGGGACTAGGTGCCATCACAACATCCTTTAGAGGGAAATTAAGGTCGTGACAAGTTGGTATCAGAGTTTTAGGTTCATAGATATTACAAGTCATAAGCACATTTAGTATAGTCTTGTGGATCGGTACGAAGACATCTGTACTTATCTTTGTGAGGCTATAGAACAATTAGGAAAACTTCAGTTCCTTGATACCTGATCGTGCGAAGTGATTGATATTGAAAACTAAATCTTTTCCATTATATTCTCTAATAGACGGTGAGTACACGCAGTGAAGGATACAATGATTAGGCACCCACATCATATACTGTAGCCACGAGAGGCTAGGGCCAAGGCAAAGGTCGAGGACGGGTAGGTGGTACAGCCAGATCACCTACCTGAGCTGCGACAGAGGAGCCACCAGTAACTCCAGCTGGGGGTGTGACACCCAAGGCACCTATTGCCACTCAAGAACTTTAGGAGACCTTGACACTGTTCCTAAGCATTTTTAGTACCTTAGCTCAGGTGGGGTTGATCCTAGTTGCTCAAGCCACATCTCATGATGGGGGAGGAGCACAGATTCTTGCGGCCTGTAGCCCTGAATAGCGGGTCCAGATTGATCAGTTACAAAGGGTTATAACGGTATAGCTTGTTGCTCCAGTGTAACTCGTAATTATGGCAGAAACATCTAAGGAGGAGCATCTTAGGCTTGAGAGGTTCAAGAAGTACCACCCTCCTACTTTTTAGTGGTTTGCCTTTAGAGGATGCAAATGGTTTTCCGGAGGAGTGTCACCTTATTCTCCAGACTATGGGAGTTGTGGATATGAGAAGGGTTGCTTTTACTATGTTCCGACTAAATGGAGCAGCATATCAGTGGTGACGAGCGTACGAGGTAGGTAACCCAGTCAAGGCATCACTTACACGGGATCAATTTTTAGAGTTTTTATTGACAGAGTTTGTTACTTAGACCCTTCAGGATGCTTGGCATGTGGAGTTTGAGCTGCTGTGTCAGGGCACTGTATTAATGTCGAAGTATGATGTCTGATTCACTGATTTGTCCAGGCATGCACCAGTCTTGGTTGCTACGGTAAGAGAGCAAGTCCGTTGATTTATCGAGGGGCTCAACCATAGTATTAGATTCATCATGGCTAGAGAGTTGGAGTTAAACACTCCGTATCAGCAGGTAGTTGATACTGCATGGAGATTGGAGGGTATGAGAGACCATAATAGAGATGATAGGGAGGCCAAGAGATCTCGTGGCATGGGAGGATTTAGTAGTGGTCACGGTGCAACTTCAGCTTGTCATAGTAGGGGCTATGTAAGTCACCAAGTTCATTACGCACTTCCATCTTCTAGTGGTGCTCTGGTTGTATCGAGGTCCCAAGACACACACTTTGCCCAGCCAGTTTCTAGTGCACTTTGTGTGCGGGGTGCCTTCAGCGGTCAATCCAGCCGACAAAGCCCGATCCAGTTCCAGCCACCATGCTCACTGAGATCTTGTTTTAAGTATGGTGATACCCACCACATGGTTAAAGATTTCCAAGGCTAAGTAGGGGTGCATTTTCCTAGACTACTCAGGCTTCACGGATTTAGTCAGGTCTGAAGATTTCATAGGCCATGATTGCTAGCTCAGTTGCCGCTCAGCCAGTTAGGGATGGGGGATAGGCAGGTAAAGGCTGCCCTAGTGGGGGAGGCCAAGCTAGGTTCTATTCTCTTGTCGTGCCCCTTTTTTTCCCTGGCGTGATCGGGTTCATGACATTTTGGTATGGGACAACTCACTCCTTTTGGGAAAAAGTGTTTGCAATTTGAAGAGTCGCCACCTAATGATTTTAATGTGCGTTAAGGAACCTATAGGTTTCATTTATAGCTACGTTTGGTAACCAGAGATAGGGTAAGGGCTTGAAATTATCCTAAGGGGAACGTCTTAGGCACCCCTCAGGATCCACTAGTGTGGTTCCCAGCCAAACAGTTTTTGTGAATTATACAATTAGAAAATAAACAAGTATGGCTCAAATAGTGGGGGATTTAAGTTTGAAAACAAGTGTTTGAAAAACAACTAGTGAAAAAGCAAGATTTTTGAAAAGAGTTACAATATAAGCATCCTTATGAATATAAATGGGGTGTCCTAGGTTTGACTGTAATATGGATCACATCAATGCAATACCTGATTTGACACACCTCAAAGAGGGGCTACACATGGTATTAACGCACTGGTCAACATATCCATATCTATCATTTCCCACCCCGTGAAGGAAAATTAAAGCGAGGGTTGGTCTCGACCCTTATTACATGTTGTTACCTATCCATTCCTATCAGTCCTGAAGGAATTTAGGACTCCTATCCTAAAAGGGGGAAATTTCTAGGTCGACCCTCAGGTCTAAAGGTAAAAAACTAGGCGACATACAATAACAAGTAGAACTTCAATTAAGGGGAGCATGGAAGGCAAACGAAAGGCTCAAATATACCTCCATAGGTAATGCACATAGACAGCATGACTTATACATAATTAAAGTCTGAATTTAAATCCTATGCATGGTATCTAAGTGATAGTAGCAGAACCAAATTTATTACATGACTCAGAAAAGACGTCTGAATCAGGCTTGCCTACTGATTTTAACAGTTGATAATCAAACACTAATCATAGAGACAGTTCTGGTTTTATTTAAAGTCGATTACCTAAGTCTTGCCTATGTGTAAAATAATATGCAGCAGTTATTCAGAGTTATTAAAACAGTATGGAGATTATTTTACCCTAAGAACATGCTGTTCTAATTGGTACGAATGCAGAGATTATTACCTGTTTTATTCAGGAAAAAAATCACAATGTGAGATTATTTTTTATTACCTTTTAATGAATCAGTAATTAACTAGGCGTCTTAAACAAAGTGCAAATAGGACCCTAGAACATGATACCTAATATGCACATGCAAATGGCAGGATTGTTAAAATAGAATCCTTAAGGCATGATTTCTAAATGCGCACAAGAATTGCAAAATTATTGAAATATGACTTCTGAAAGTACAAGAGTAACAACTTTTATGCAAATGTTGTTATTGTCCTTGGAGCAGGATTTCTAAGTGATAGACATAAAACATGGATTAGTGTTGGATGAGATGCTGAAGCAAGAAACATGGGTCCTAAGATGTCACGACCCTAGTTCACCGATCGTGAACATGTCGTGATGGCACCTAGTCCCCACGACCAGGTAAGCAAAATATTGTAGAAATATAATAATTGCGGAGATATAATAATTGCAGAAAAATATAGTAAACTAATTTAAATAACTAGAAGGAAACTGTACGATATGAAAATTGGCATGTATAACTCAATAACACAAGTCTACTAAAATTCCCATAGACCCGAAAACTCACGAGCAACACAAGCTATAGAAATGTACAGTATGGCTCCAAAACTCCAGAATATTCTAACAACCGAAAGAGAGGAAGACTAGATACTAAAGATAGAGTAAGCGGGAGACTCGTCGGTATATGGACGTAGCAGATCTACCTCGAAGCCTCTGAAATCCTCCTGCCTCACTGATAGTGCGTCTGAGTAGAGGTAGCTGGATGATCTGCACATGAAAAACATGCGCAGGAAGGGCATGAGTATACCACAGCGGTACACAGTAAGTACCAAGCCTAACCTCGGTCGGGTAGTGACGAGGAAGGTCAGGGCCCTACTGAGATAAACATAATAAATAATAAGGTAACGGAAACAATCTAAATAAAGTCTACAGCAAAAATCTAAACCGGATAAGTACAGGAGAACAATAATAGAAGGTAACGGTAACAATACAAGTAAATACTACCCTCAACCAGGAATAATATTAACCGGGGATCTCTTGGTAACCCGAGGATCTCTTGGTATCCTCATCATATGCACTAGGGATCTATTGGTATCCCGAGGATCTCTTGGTATCCTCAATAAGTGAGCCGGGGATCTCTTGGTATCCTGAGGATCTCTTGGTACCCTCATCATATGCACTAGGGATCTCTTAGTATCCCGAGGATCTCTTGGTATCCTTAATAAGTGAGTCGGGGATCTCTTGGTATCCCAATGTATATATAGAACACGTGCCAGGGATCTCTTGGTATCCCGCACCTTAAATCCTGAATAAGTCAAGTACAGGGGGATCTCCCGGGAAGCCGTCCCGTAGTCCATATTTAAAGCACACAACAACAACAACTCATAATCTCAGAATAAATGCTAAACTAGTACAACTAATAGAAATTTCTAACCTAACATGCTTTATAAAGTGCAAATATTAAAGTTAAACAATTAAGCAAGTAAGTCAGCTAAGCATGCTTCTCTAAGCTAGCACAGGTCAACACCTACAGTTTAAAGGAACAAGTAAACAGAAAATCTCCATGTAAATACTCCAAGTAGAAACGGGTTTACAACAATTTGCTCAAGTACGTGCTCGTCACGTACGAGGCATTAAAATATTCAAAACATGTCCTCAGGGGAAAAGTCCCCCACACAAGGTTAGACAAGCTACTTACCTCAAACCGGCTCAATATCACTAGAAACTGTGCCTTTGCCACGAGTATCCGACTCCAAATGGACCAAATCTATTCAATTCAATTACACATCATAAATAATATTGGAAACAACTGATTCCACTATTAAAATTAAAGCTATGGCGCGAAAATAGGTAAAATGACCAAAACGCCCCTCTAGCCAATGTCTCGGAATCGAATAATTTTCACATCTTCAGAATCCTCGTACTCTCACGAGTCTAACCATTTAAAAATCTCCCAAATCGGAGGCCAAATGCCCCCTGAAAATCCAATAGTTTGGTCTATGAAGTTTTACCCCAATTTAACCAATTTTGATCCTAAATTCGAATTCCAATGATATATTTAGCTATATAATGATGGAATATAATGAAAAGAGATCAAAGAAATGTTACCCAATGATTTTCTCTTCAAAACCCACTCAAAATCGCCTTCTCCCGTGCTCTCAATCGATTTTCAAGCTTATGAAATTAAACCCTCGAAGTTAATACTTCTAAACAGTCATTTCCGCTTCTGCGGACCTAGGACCGCTTCTGTGGTCCCGCTTATGCGGAAAACCAACCTCTTCTGCGGATTTTCATTAAAAGAGTAGGGGTCGCGTCTGGGTTAGCTGGGCCGCTTCTGCGGCTTCTGAAGAAAGGACACGAGCCGCTTCTGCGACCAAATAGCCGATTCTGCGGGTCCACCCCTACGGAAAGGTGACCGCTTCTGCGGTCTCTGAGGGGAAAGCCAAAACTGCTTCTGCGATGAGGAAGCCGCTTCTGCGGCTCCACTTCTGCGGTTCCCAAACCGCAGTAGCAAAAATACCAGAAGGGTCAAAATACCAGCTGCAGCAAACTTAGAAATTTTCCTCGTTAACCACCCGAAATCATCTCGAGGCCCCCGGGACCTCAACCAAAAGCACCAATACCACCTAATACCTTATTTGGACTTGCACCAATCCTTAAAACACCTAAAACAACACCGGAAATCTGATTAAATCAAAGATTCAAGCCTAAGAACATCAAATTCCAACAAAACGCATTTTCGATCAGAAACCTAACCAAACCTCGCCCAAATGATCTGAAATTTTGCACACACATCCCAAATGACATGACGGAGCTACTGCAACTTCCGGAAATTCCAATTCAACCCTGGAATCAAAAACTTACTATCGGACCGGAAACTTCAAAAAATTCAAACTTTGGCATTTCAAGCCTAAATGAGCTACGAGCCTCCAAAATACATTCTGAACACGCTCCCAACCCTGAAATCACCTAATGGAGCTAACGGAACCATAGGATTTGCATTCCAGGGTCGCCTTCACACTGTTCCAATTACGGGCCATTATTCAACTCTTAAGCTCTCGTTTAGGGACTTAGTGTCCCAAAACACACCGAATCCTAACACCGAACGTCTCGGTAAACCAAAATAGCATAAATGAACTTAGGGGAAGCAGTTAATGGGGGATTGGGGCGTAAATTCCAAAAACGACTGTCCGAGTCGTTACATCCTCCTACACTTAAACATTTGTTCGTCCTCGAACAAGCATAGAGAACATACATGAAGTAGTAAAAAGATTAGGGTACTGGCTGCGCATATCCTGCTCGGTCTCCCAAGTCGCCTCCTCGGCCGGCTGACTCCACCACTGAACTTTCACTGAAGCTATGTTCTTTGACCTTAACTTTCTGATCTGCCTATCCAAAATAGCCACTGGCTCCTCAACATAAGATAGATCCTTGTCCAACTAGACTGAACTGAAGTCCAACACGTGCGACGGATTGCAGTGATATCTCCGGAGCATCAAAACATGAAATACCGGATGAACTCCGGCTAGGCTGGGAGGTAAGGCAAGCTCATAAGCAACCTCCCCAACTTGCCTCAAGATCTCAAAAGGACCAATAAACCTCGGACTCAGCTTCCCTTTCTTCCCAAACCTCACAATGCCCTTCATAGGCGAGACCCAAAGCAGAACCCGCTCACCAACCATATATGCAACATCACGGACCTTCTTGTTCGCGTAACTCTTTTGTCTGGACTGGGTTGCATGGAGTCTATCCGGAATCACCTTAACCTTCTCCATTGCATCCTGAACCATCTTTGTGCCCAATAGCCTGGCCTCCCCCAGCTCAAACCAACCCACCGGAGATCTACACTTCCCACTATATAAAGCCTCATACGGCGCCATCTGAAGCCTTATGGGATGCCTAAGCCACTTCTCGACTTCTGAAGAAAGGACATGAGCCGCTTCTGCGACCAAAATGCCGTTTTTGCGGCTCCGCTCCTACGGAAAGGTGACCGCTTCTGCGGTCTCTGAGGGGAAAGCCAAACCCGCTTTTGTGATGAGGAAGCCACTTCTGCGGCTCCGCTGCTGCGGTTCCTAAACCGCAGAAGCGAAAATACCAGAAGTGTCAAAATTCCAGCTGCAGCAAACTTAGAAATTTTCCCCGTTAACCACCCGAAATCATCCCGAGGCCCCCGGGACCTCAAACAAAAGAACCAATACCAACTAATACCTTATTCGGACTTGCACCAATCCTTAAAACACCTAAAACAACACCATAAATCCGATTAAATCAAAGATTCAAGCCTAAGAACTTCAAATTCCAACAAAACGCACTTTCGATAAAAAACCTAACCAAACCTCGCACGAATGACCTAAAATTTTGAACACACATCCCAAATGACATGAAGGAGCTACTGCAACTTTCGGAAATTCCAATTCGACCCTCGAATCAAAAACTCACTATCGGACCGGAAACTTCAAAAATTCAAACTTCGGCAATTCAAGCCTAAATGAGCTACGAGCCTCCAAAATACATTCTGAACACGCTCCCAACCCCGAAATCACCTAACAGAGCTAACGGAACCATCAGATTTCCATTCTGAGGTCTTCTTCACACTGTTCCAATTACAGGCTATTTTTCAACTCTTAAGCTCTCATTTAGGGACTAAGTGTCCCAAAACACTCCGAATCCTAACACCGAACGTCCCAGCAAACCAAAATAGTAGAAATGAACTTAAGGGAAGCGGTTAATGGGGGATCAGGGCATAAATTCCGAAAATGACCGGTCGGGTCGTTACATAAGAGCATTATTTCTAATTCATGTATGAACCCTAAGAATGGTTTCTATTGCACAATTAGCAGTATAACCCTAATAACATGTTTTCTACCCTTAACAACTATAGCATGCATATTTACCCCATCCTTTTTCACTATCCAACCCCAATACTTGGCTACAACAGGTTATTACATACCAACATTGAAATTAATTACATAAGTAGCAATGAAAAATAAGAAGTTACCCTATAGGAAGCCTGATTAGGACTTCCTCTTTGAGTTATGTAATCAATCACCTCAAGTGCCAAGATTGTTCCATAGACTTTCTCACATCTGGGTGTGTCGGAGTTTCCTAAGGACCTCAAGGGATCCCAGACAGTGCTCACACCCAGATTTCATCGCCAAGACAGAGTAAGTGGAATGTGAAAAGGCCAACTTTTATGTGTCCAAGTTCATAGGGAGCTCAAGGGCCCCAAGGCAAGGCACACGCAAAAAGGGCAGAACCTAGTGGTCTAAGAGTATATGTGAGAGTGCTCGACGAAGATTTAAAAGATTTGAGTTGGAAAATAGTTTTGAAACAGTCATGTTTGAAATGAGTTTCCAAAAACAACATAACAGTTTTGAAAAGAAGAAGGAAATAGGAGCAACAATAACTTGGAACTAGACAGCACACACAGAGCAAGTTCAAAGGATAGTATAATTTTAACAGTCACAAGTAGGGAAGTAAGGGGTTGGACATAGAGGGCCCAAATTAGGAACACATAAACATGGATGAGAAGAATAGACCTGCAAGTACAGAGAACAAGTAGGGACTGATTGGTCTTCAGAACACAAACAATTACATCAAAGAGTTAATAGGGGAATCCTGCTTGAAATTTGAATAGTAATAAGACATAGGGACAGGGTATGGGAGTAGTCGTGTAGGGGTCTATTGCACATAACTAGTCATGACTTAGTGTTAATCAAGTACATTAGGAGACATACTAGTTGAGGGACATAAACAGGAACTCAAGTAGTCATGCTAATTACATTTTGAACAAGAGAGGGTAGAACTTAAGCATGCTGAACAAAGCAGTAAACAAAAAAGGCAATTTAAACAACATGAGCCATTAAATTGGTGCAGAAAAAGATAGGGATTGACAAACAATGTAGCACATAGAGTTGAGTTTCAGAATTGAACTAGGAACATACTAGTTAAGGAAGCTAAGTGCAAAAAAAGTAAAGCAGGTAGAGTTCTACAGTCAAGACTTGGCTTTCAGCATCCTAGACAAGCAGTAGCACAAGTAGTAGATAAAGAAGAGAGAGTTTGAGTGTGTGTGTGTGTATTCTGAACTATTTGTTCGTGTGTTAAGACTGTAGGAGAGATGCATTTATATAGTAGTTTGAAAACCGGTTCAAATAAGTCAAGATTCAATTCTTCAATAATTAAAGAACTCAGCATAGAGAATTGGTTCGAATCTCCCTTTGATTAAGGGAGTGTGTGAATGGTAAAGGGCATGCGACAAATAAGGAAAGAAATCATACACGGCTGGAGTATAACAAATAAGGAAAGATTTTAAAAGTAGTACCAGTATAGAATAGGTAATTAAGGATAGGTTCAAAAAGTTTTCAAACTAAGGAGACAATCAGTAGTAATGCAGACAAGGCAAGAAGAATTAATTAAGGTAAGAAATTAGTTGAGATTCAGTAGCATAGAGTAGGACCAAATTCATAAAGCCTAATTAAGGATACGACTTAGTAGGGAAATAAGTATCATAGCAAAATAGGGTAAGGAAATCAGTCAGCTTAACAGACAGGGCAAAGCTTTTAGTGTTTTTGAAAGAAACTTTCAATCACCATCGATTAAGGAAATCAGACTTGGTCAAAAGGGAGTCATGACTCTATACTTTCAACATATAAATAAAAGAGATCCACAGATGTAGCAAGAAAAAAACATTTGAAGGATAGTCACAGAAAGAAGCAAAAGGTGAACAAACAAAGTGAGCATAATCATACAAAAGCGACATAAGTAGGCTTGGGATTCAGGAAAATAAATTTGAAGCATAATTAGAGGATCAAGTAAGCAGGATAACACACAGACACAGAATAAAGAAAGCATGCTAACACTCAGAGAAGAAAAGTAAGGAAAATTATGGAAATAAAGTAAAGAAAATCTTTAAAAAAGGGCTTTTAACGAAGTCAAGTTAAAAGCAGTAAGAGCACAAAATCGGTCAAAACAAATAAAGAAAAGGGTTTAATCATAACGAAATCAGTCGAAACATGCGTAAAAGAACTCCGAGAAATCCTAGTTTTAGGAAAGAGTGGCTAAAATTGAAATGGTTAGTTAAAACATGATATTTTTAGAGGAAAATGCTTAATAATACTTGAATCATTTCAGATCTATAAAGATTTGAGATGAATCGAACAATAGCAAACTAGGGTTTCGGAAAATAGTAGAGATGAAGAAAAATCGATTAAAAACTCATGGATATACCTAGATCTAAGACAGATCTAAAGAAAAGTGAAAAATCTCAAGAGCTAGGGTTTAAGAGAACCTAGAGAAGATGAGAAAACGTTAGAACGTTATTGGTTTTAGCCGAAAAAGTCATGGATCTTACTCGAACAACCATGGATGGCCAAAAAATGGCATGAAAGACCACGAATAGGCTCTCGTAGAGTTCTGAACAAGATCTGGACTAGATCTCTTCGAGATCTTTACACGAAATCACAAAAACGAGCAACTTGGAGAATTGGGTGAGGATCGAAGGGGTTAGGGCTGGTTTGGGTGGCGGCAGCTAGGATTAGGTTTAGGTCTCAGAGAGAATTGGAGAGGAAAGGGGATTTCAGGGCGGCCGTTTGGTGAGAACGAGAGGGTTTTTTTTTTGGGGGGGGGGGGGTTGTTTGGGATTAATTATGGAAGGCAGTAATGGGGACCGTTGATAATGGGTAGGTGGGATTTCGGGTTTTGGTGTGGGTTAAAAGGGTGTAGGTAGGGTCTTAATTAAAATTGTGCTGGGAAATTGGGGTCCAATTTTGGCCATAAATAAAAGTCAAATTTGGCTATAATTTAAATAGTCAGGTTTACCTGTTTAATTTATCAAAATAGTAGATAATTTGTAAAAAAAATTATTTAAAAATACTAAAATGATTTATAACACATAATTATCAATTTAAAAATACAGGATCCAATTTTATTCATATAAACATAATTAAACCTTAAAAGGGCTAATATTGCAATTATGTGCAATTTAGCTTTAAAAATACTAAATATAATTATAAAAATAAGTAAAATTACTTTAACCATATTTTGCCACAAATATAGAAATCCAATAGATAAACTATCAAAATAATAATTTTAAAAATAATTATTGGCGATTTTATGGATAAACGGGGAGAAAATAAATCAATTTAAAACCTTAAAAATATAGAAAAATAATAAAAACCTTAGACATGCTTATGTATGCATATATATGCTATTTTGAAGGTATTTTTCATATTTAAAATATATAGAAAAAATGGGTATAAACAGCTCTTCCGAGTTGGACAAAGGTAGTTACTTAGAACTCAGTCATTATAAGTATTGTTCCGGTTTGCCATAGAGATGCATCATTATTATTTGATTTGGGATCCACTTATTCATATGTGTCATCATACTTTTCTTCATATTTGGATATCTCGCATGATTCCTTAAGTTTTCATGTTTATGTGTCTACACCTGTAGGAGATTTATTATTGTAGATTGTATGTATCGGTCGTGTCTAGTTGTCATTGGTGATTTTGAGACTAGAGTTAATCGATTGTTACTTATTATGGTAGACATTGATGTTATCATGGGCATGGACTCGCTGTTAGCCTATCATGCTATTCTTAATTGTCACGCCAAGACTGTGACACTAGCTATGCCATGTTTGCCATAGTTAGAGTGAAGGGGTGCATTAGATTATGTCCCTCGCAGGGTTATCTCATTTATAAAGGCTCGACGGATGGTTGAGAAGTGATGTAATGCCTATCTAGCCTTTATGCGGGATGTCAGTGTTGATACTCCTACCGTTGAGTCAGTTTCGGTAGTAAGAGACTTTCCAGATGTATTTTCAGCAGATCTTCTGGGAATTCCACCCAACATGGACATCGATTTTAGTATTGACTTGTGGTCGGGCACTCAACCAATTTCTATTCCGCCATATCGTATGGCCTAGGGAAGCTTAAGGATTTAATAGATCAATTGCAAGAGTTGTTTGATAAGGGATTAATTCGGCCTAGTATCTCGCCATAGTGATATGGTCTTGTTTGTTAAGAAGAGCGATGGTTCTATGTGCATGTGTATTGATTATCAACAGTTGAACAATGTTACAGTGAAGAATAGGTATCCTTGCCACATATTAATAACCTATTTGATCAGCTACAGGGTTCCAAAGTGTTCTCCAAGATTGATTTGTGGTCAGGTTATCATCAGTTGACGATTCGGGATACGGATATTCAGAAGACTGGCTTTAGGACTTGGTATGGTCATCATGAGTTCCTCGTGATTTCATTTGGGCTGACCAACAACCCAGTAGTATTTATGCACCTGATGAACTGTGTATTCCAGCCTTATCTTGATTAATTCGTCAATGTATTTTATTGTCAAAATCTTGGTGTACTCCCATAGTCGAGAAGATTATGAGCAGCATTTGAGGATCGTGCTCTAGACCTTGAAGGCGAAGAAGTTATATGCAAAGTTCTCAAAATGTGAATTCTGGCTTGATTCGTTGGCGTTTTTTGGGTCATGTGGTGCCGAGTGAGGGGATCAACGTAAATCCGAAGAAGATTGAGGTGGTGTAGAGTTGGACCAAACCGTCTTCAGCTATTGAGATCCGGAGTATCCTTGGTTTAGCCAGGTATTTTCATCATTTCGTAGAGGGCTTCACATCAATTGCTACACCTATGACCAAATTGACCCATAAGGGTGCTACTTCAGGTGGACCGAAAAGTGTAAGGTGAGCTTTCAAAATCTCAAGACTACTTTGACCACAGCCCCAATGTTGGTGTTGCCTATCGACTCAAGGTCTTATACTATGTATTGTGATGCATCACGTGTTGGCCTTGGCGTAGTGTTGGTGTAGGACGGTAGGGTGATTGCTTATATATCTCGACATTTGAAGACTCATGAGAAGAATTATCCAATCCACAACTTGGAGTTGGCAGCCATTGTTCATGCATTGAAGATTTGGCGGCATTATTTGTATGGTGTTCCTCGTGAGGTCTTTACTGACCACCGAATTCTATAGCATTTTTTCAGATAGAAGAATCTTAACTTGCGGCAGCAGAGGTAGTTAGAGTTACTTAAGGACTATGATATCACCATTCTATAAAAACCTAGAAAGGCCAATATGGTGGCCGATGCCTTGAGTCGAAATGCGGAGAGTTTGGGTAGTTTAGCATATCTACTGATAGTAAAGAGGCCATTAGCATTGGAGGTTCAGGCCTTAGCTAACCAGTTTGTTATCTCGGAGCCCATTCGAGTTCTTGCCTAAATGGTTTCCTGGTCTTCTCCATATGACCATATCAGAGTGTGTCAGTATGATGTCCCCCAACTGCTTGTCCTCAAGGACATGGTTTAGTATGGTGATGCCAAGGAGGTTGCTATTAGGGATGACGATGGGTTACGGATGCAGGGTTGATTATGTATGCCCAATGTGGATGGTTTGTGTGAGTTGATTTTTCAAGAGGCCCATAGTTCGCGGTACTCTATTACTCGGAGTGCCCCTATGATGTATTAGGACTTGAGGCAGCACTATTTGGTCAAGAAGGATAATGAAGGACGTAGTGGAGAATGTAGCTCGGTGCCTAAATTATCAGCATGTGAAGTATGAGAATCAGCGGTAGGGTCATTTGCTTCAGCAACTTGACATTCCTAAATGGAAATGGGAGCGTGTCATCACGGACTTCATTATTGGGCTCCCACAGACTTAGAGGAAGTTGGATGCAGTATGGGTGATTGTGGAAAGGTTGACCAAATCGGCTCATTTCATTCCAATAGTGACTACCTATTCTTCATAGCATCTGGCTCAGGTTTATATCCGCGAGATTGTTCGCCTTCATGGCATATCGATATCTATCATATCTAATCGGGGTACGAAGTTCACCTTGCAATTTTGGAAGGTTGTACAACATGACCTAGGCACACAGGTTTAGTTGAGTACAACATTTCATCCTCAAACAGATGGACACTGCGAGCGCAATATTCAGATATTGGAGGACATGCTTCATGCTTGTGTTATTGATTTCGAAGGCGCTTGGGATCGGTTCTGTAACTTGTGGAATTTTCCTACAACAACAACTACCAATAGAATATCCAAATGGCTCCATATATGGCTCTATATGGGAGACAGCGATATTCTCTGGTTGGGTGGTTTGAGCCGGGACAGGCTAAGTCATTAGGCATAGATCTAGTTTGAGATGATATCGAGAAGGTCAAGATGATCCAAGATTGGCTTCCTACAGCCCAATCGAGAAAGAAGAGTTATGCAAATCGGAAGGTTTGCGATATTTCATTTGTGGTTAGAGAGCGAGTCTTGCTCCGTGTTTCACCCATGAAGGGTGTGATGAGGTTCGAGAAGAAGGGCATGTTGAGCCCTAAGTATATTGGACCTTTTGAGATCTTTTAGAGGGTTGGAGAGGTAGCCTACAATCTTTCCTTGCCACCTAGTTAATCTGCGGTTTATCTAGTGTTCTATGTCTTTTATACTTCGAAAGTATTATGGTGATCCGTTTCATGTTCTAGACTTCACCACAGTCCAGTCAGACAAGGATTTGTATTACATTGAGGAGCTCGTGTCTATCTTGGATCAGAAGGTCCGGAAAAGGATATTTCTTCAGTAAAGGTTCAATGGAGGGGTCATCCAGTCGAGGAGGCGACCTAGGAGACTGAGCACGACATGCGGAGTCGTTTTCCTCATCTATTCACCACTTCAGGTATGACCTTATGCATGTTCGAAGACGAACACTTGTTATATTATTGTATTTCCTTTCACACAGTGATGTAGTAGTACTCTAGTTTCACTTTATAGAGCTTATGACTTAGTTCTACCGATTTTAGGCTGTATATTTGTGAGATTCTGTTTTCAGGAGGTTTTATCTATTATTCACTCGTTTTTCAGTAAGCTGTTATTAGACATCTATCTAGGTGTTGTTATTTCTTAGGCTTGCCTAGTCATAGAGACTAAGTGCCATCATGATATTTTTCGAAGGAAAATAGAAGTCGTGACAATATTAAACTAGAACAAGCCTAAGATAGAGTGTTCAAATAAAAATTGATGCTAACTTTGAGGGGATGTTTATGTATTTAGCCCTAAATAAATATAAATACAACTTTCAAATCTCTTTTTAACTTATGAAATACATCTTAGCAAGAAAATTTGGGGACTGAGATGATGAACATAATAGAATATAACAATAAATTAATTTATATTCCTTATAAGGGGATGTAAGTAAATAAAGTATACTACAACCCTCACTAATTACAATACAAAAATTAACAGAAGAACATATTTATTTTAAAATCCCTACGTAAAATTGTAATGATATGCATTTGCTATAGATAAGACATATGCATTATAAATAGGCAAAAACAAAAGCACAATAGGAAAAAAAGAAGAAAGGTGAGGGTAAGATGTAAATAAGAAGAAAAGATTAGTTTAAAACATGACAAATTCCACCAAATATTACTCTGGTGAAGGTTTCAAAGGAGTTGCAATCAAACGAAGAGCTCTCTTTCTAATAACAGCTAATCCTGCTGCTTCAGCTAAGTCCAAGTCACTTGGATTGATTCCTGTAGGGAGACTCCAATCAAAGTGGTATAATAATTGAGCTAGTGGCAAATAAATATTAGCTAAATGTCACGACCCGAATTTTCCCACCATCGAGAGTCGTGATGGCGTCTACTAACGTAGCTAGGCTAGCCAAACAGTAAACATTCTCTAATAAGTTCTCAACAATATAAACATACGAAAGCAATTAAATAAAAGCGGAAGACTTTAAGCTTATAAAACTGAAATCGAAATGCGGAAATTTAAGATGAATCTCTACCCAAAATCTGGTGGCACTAGCTCACGGACTGCTATAGAGTACTAAAAACAAGTCTAAAATGATATTACATACTGTTTGTCTCGAAACAAAGAAAACAAACTAAACATAGAAGGGACTTCGGCCTGCGAACGCTGGTTAGGCTACCTCGTGAGTCCCAGGACTGAAGACAGCTCCCGGGCAATCCTACTGCTGCTGTCCAAAAGCTGCTCCTGGATCTGTGCAAAAAGATGCACAGGGTGTAGCATCAGCACAACCGACCCCATGTGCTGGTAAGTGTCTGGCCTAACCCCGGCTAAGTAATGACAAGGCTAGACGGGACTATCAAATAAACCTGTACAGTTCTATATATATATGTGCAATAAAAGGAAAGGATACCAAAACTAAACAGTTAAAAGGGAGGGAAAACATGCTATTGGGGAGTAAAATCCGGATATAAAAGTCATCAACTTAAATAAGAAACAAGGCACAATAATAATTTAACAGAGACAAGAAATCCAACAGTTGCACGGCATCAACATTCGTGCTTTTACTCTCATCCTCACCCAAAGCAATCAAACAAAATGTACGTCATCACCCTTCGTGCTTTCCTGACATAACTCTCATTTCATGGCACGGAATGACCCTTCGTGCAAATATAATCAACAATGGCACGGAATGACCCTTCGTGCAAATATAATCAACAATGGCACGGAATGTCCCTTCGTGCATAACATAATTAACAATGGCACGGAATAACCCTTCGTGCAAATATAATCAACAATGGCACGGAATGACCCTTCGTGCAAATATAACCAAAAATGGCACGGAATGACCCTTCGTGCATTAATACTCTTCCTCACCCCAAACAACAATCACAACCAAATGGGCGAGAGGAATAAACAGTAATGAGTAATGTCCCAGTAAGGGAAAAACACAATTAAATAACTAAGTCTCCGAAAGGGAGCAATTACAATAACTTCCACATCCCGGCAAGGAAGAAAATCAATATACTCAAGTCATCCCGGCAAGGGATTTAATCATATTTCTTGCCAATTCTTTCGTTTCCTACTCAATAGTGTTTTATCGTTCGAGCCAACGCTCCAAAGAATTCACAAATTCACAATTGATCATCAACTCTTCACATTATGTAGAATTCATTAATTAGCTTAGAAGAGTCCCAAATATACCAAGAACAACTAATTACAAAGCCCCACGATCATGCTAGACACCGGTGTATAGATACCCGTCACCATACCTATACACCATACTTAATCATTTAGCAAATAGCAATCAATAATGCTCTAATCCTATTCCCTCAAGCCAAAGTTAGATCAAACACTTACCTCCAATGCTCCAAACTCAACTCAATCCTCTAGAATAGCTTTACCCCTCAAATCCACCACCAAACCGCTCGAATCTAGTCACAAATTACTTGAATGTATCAACAAATGCTAATTGGATCAACTTGAATGCATGAAAATGAATTTCCCAATGTTTTACCCAAAAAATCCCAAAACGCCCCCGGGCCCACGTGGGGTTCGAACCAAAACCCGGTTACCCATTCCCCAACGAGTTCATATCTATGATTTATTTTGAAATCGAACCTCAAATTGGGGTCCAAATCCCCAATTTTAAGAAAACCTAGGTTCTACCCAAAATCCCCATTTTCACCCATGAAAACCTTGATTTTTAAGATGAAAATATGATAAATGATGTTAAAGATTGAAGAAATTAAGTGAAAATCAACTTACAAGTGGATTGGAGAAGAAAGTTTTCTTGGAAAATTGCCTATGGAGTGTTTGATTTGAGAGATATGAAAAATGGGGTGAAAATTCGACTAAGTATGAAAAATGCAGGTCTCTGATGTCGAAATTGCGAACAAGGGGTTCGCAATTGCGAACAAGCTGCCCAGGGGATATTTCGCATTTGCGATAGAAAGCTCGCAATTGCGAGTGTTGGCTTCGCATTTGCAAAGCCTGCAGAAATAAAGCACACCAGGTTTTTCAACTATGAGATATGCAATCCGATGCCTATCCAAAACTCTCCCGAGCCCTCGGTGCTCCAAACCAATTATGCACACAACTTCAAAAACATCCTACGAACTTACTCGTGCGATCAAATCGCCAAAATAACATCATATACATAGAATCGAGCCTCAAGCCACATGATTTTCATTTCACACTTCTTAAACTTTCAAACTTGGAACTCATAGTCTGAAACACGTCAAACGACGTCCGATTTTGACCAAACTTCACAGAAAGCGCTTAAACAATATATAAGACTTGTTCCGGGCGTCGGAACAAAAATACGAGCCCGATAACATAGTCTTTTAATCAATTTTTATTTCTATTTTCCTTAATAATTTTAGAAAAATAATTTAACAGAAAATTCTTTTACTCGAGTTGTAGACCTCGGATTTTGACTCCGGGCACATGCCCGAGTCCTATATCTTTCTATGGACCCTCCGAGACCGTCAAATCATGGATCCAGGTTCGTTTACCAAAAATGTTGACCGAAGTCAACTTTAACCATATTAATATCAAAATTCTTCAAATTTTTCACATATTTCAACATAAAAACTTTCCGGCTGCGCGCCCGGACTGCGCAAGCAAATCGAGGCAACTAAAAGTGAGGTTTTTGAGGCTTCGGAAGCGCGGAAAAAGGGAGAAATATGGTTGGGTCATCACATTCTCCACCTCTAAAACAACCATTCGTCCTCGAACGGACAAAAGAAAGAAGTACCTGAGTCAGGAAATGCATGAGGGTAACGGCTCCGCATATCAGACTCGGACTCCCAGGTTGATGCCTCAGGAGGCTGACCTCTCCACTAAACACGCACTGAAGGAAAACTCTTCGACCTCAACTGTCGAACCTGCCGGTCTAGAATAGCTACCGGCTCCTCCTCATTGGACAGATCCTTGTCCAACTGGACAGTGCTGAAATCTAACACGTGGGCCGGATCGCTGTGATACCTCCGAAGCATAGACACATGAAACACTGGATGCACGGCTGACAAGCTAGGTGGCAAGGCAAGTTTGTAAGCCACCTCTCCCNCGACTGAGCCGAACGAAGCCTGTCCTGAATGATCTTGGCCTTATCCAAGGCCTCCAGGACTAAATCTGTACCCAATAACCGAGCCTCTCCCGGGTCAAACTATCCGACTAGAGACCGACATCGCCTACCATACAACGCCTCATATAGAGCCATCTGAATGCTGGACTGGTAGCTGTTGTTGTAGGCGAACTCTGCTAAAGGAAAAAACTGGTCCCATGAACCTTCTAAATCAATGACACAGGATCGGAGCATATCCTCCAATATCTGAATAGTCCTCTCGGACTGACTGTCCTTTTGAGGATGGAATGATGTGCTTAACTGAACCTGGGTGCCTAAATCCTGCTGAACTGCTCTCCAAAAGCGCGAGGTAAACTGCGTAACTCGGTCCGAAATGATAGACGCCGGCACCCCATGAAGGCGAACAATCTCCCGGATATAGATCTCAGCTAATCTCTCTGATGAATAGATGGTGGCAACAGGAATGAAATGTGCTGACTAGGTCAGCCTATCAACAATGATCCAAATAGCATCAAACTTCTTCCGAGTCACCGGAAGTCCAATATCGAAATCCATGGTAATCCTCTCCCACTTCCACTCGGGAAGCTCAATCCTCTGAAACAAACCACCAGGCCTCTGATGCTCATACTTGACCTGCTGACAATTCAAACACCGAGCCACATATGCAACAATGTCTTTCTTCATCCAACGCCACCAGTAATACTGCCTCAAGTCCTGATACATCTTCGCGGCGCCCGGGTGAATAGAATACCGTGAACTATGGGCCTCCGCTAAGATCAACTCCCGAATCCCATCAACATCGGGCACACAAACTTGCCCCTGCAATCTCAGAACACCATCATCATCTAAAGTCACCTTCGTGGAACCTCCAGGCTGCACCGTGTCTCTCAGGACACACAAATGGGGATCATCAAACTGCCGATCACGGATACGCTCCAATAATGAAGAACGAGCGATCGTGCAAGCTAACACTCTGCTAGGCTCAAAAATGTCCAACCTCACTAGCCGATTGGCCAAAGCCTGAATATCTAAAGCAAGCAGTCTCTGGCTGACCGAAACATAGGCAAGACTACCCATGCCGGCGGACTTCCTACTCAATGCATCGGCCACCACATTGGCCATCCCCGGGTGGTACAAAATAGTAACATCATAATCTTTCAACAACTCCAACCACCTCCTCTGCCTCAAATTGAACTCCTTTTGCTTGAAGAAGTACTGAAGGCTCTTGTGATCCGTGTACACCTCACGCATCACACCATACAGATAATGCCTCCAAATCTTCAAAGCATGAACAATGGCCGCCAACTCTAAATCATGGACCGGATAGTTCTTCTTGTGGATCTTTAATTGCCTCGAAGCATACGCTATGACCCTACCATCCTGCATCAATACTGCACCAAGTCCAATACGGGAAGCATCACAATAAACTGTATAAGGCCCTGAACCTGTGGGCAAAACCAATATCGGTGCCGTAGTCAGAGCTATCTTGAGCTTCTAAAAGCTCTCCTCGCACTCGTCTGACCACCTGAACTGGGCACGCTTCTGGGTTAAGCTGGTCATCGAGGCTGCAATAGATGAAAACCCCTCCACGAACCGACGGTAATATCCTGCTAATCCCAAGAAACTCCAAATCTCCATTGCTGAAGCTGGTCGAGGCCAATCCTTAACTGCCTCAATCTTCTTCGGGTCTACCTGAATGCCCTCAGCTGATACTACATGACCCAGAAATGCAACTAAACTCAACCAGAACTCGCACTTCGAGAATTTAGCATACAACTGACTATCCTTCAGAGTCTGAAGAACCACTCTGAGGTGTTGCTCGTGCTCCTCCTAGCTACGGGAGTACACCAAAATATCATCAATAAAGACTATCACGAACAAGTCTAGATAAGGCCTGAATACTCGGTTCATCAACTCCATAAATGCTCATGGGGCATTGGTCAACCCGAATGACATAACCAAAAACTCATAATGCCCATACCGAGTGCGAAATGCTGTCTTAGGGACATCAGACGCCCTAATCCTCAGCTGATGGTAGCCATATCTCAAGTCTATCTTTGATAACACCTTCGCACCCTGAAGCTGGTCAAACAAATCATCAATCCTCGGCAGTGGATACTTGTTCTTTATCGTCACCTTGTTCAATTGCCGGTAATCAATGCATATCCTCATCGACCTATCCTTTTTCTTCACAAATAGCACTGGCGCACCCCAAGGAGAAACACTAGGCTGGATAAAACCCTTCTCTAGCAAATCTTGCAACTGGTCCTTTAACTCTTTCAACTCTGGCGGGGCCATGCGAGACGGCGGGATAGAAATGGGCTGCGTGCCCGGGGCCAGATCAATACAGAAATCGATATCCCTATCGGGCGGCATACCCAGTTGGTCTGAAGGGAAACCCTATGGGAACTCCCGAACAATAGGAACATAGTCAATAGAAGGAACCTCTGTGCTGGAATCACAAACATATGCCAAATAAGCTAAACACCCCTTCTCGACCATGCGTCGAGCCTTAACATATTAAATAACACCGTGGGTGGCATGTCCTGGGGTCCCTCTCCACTCCAATCGGGGCAAATCTGGCAAAGCCAAGGTCACGGTCTTTGCGTGACAATCCAAGATAGCATGATACGGGGACAACCAATCCATCCCCAATATAACCTCAAAATCCACCATGTCTAAAAGCAATAAATCAACTCGGGTCTCAAAACCCTCAAATACTACTACACAGGAATGATGAACTCGGACGACCACTATAGAATCTCCCACTAGTGTAGATACATATACAGGAATACCCAAAGCATCACTAGGCATAGCCATGTAGGGTGCAAAATAAGATGGCACATAGAATACGTAGACCCAGGGTCAAATAGCACTGAAGCATCCCTGTCACAGACCAGAATAGTACCTGTAATAACAGCATCGAAAGACTCAGGCTCTAGCCTGGCTGGCAAAGCATATCATCGGGGCTGGGCCCCACCTCCCTGAACCATGTCCCTAGGACGATCGGCTGTTGGCTGACCTCTACCGCTGCTGGTCCGAGCTCCACCTCTACGGTCCCTACCTCCACCTCTATGATCCCTACCCCCGCCTCTAGCTGGCTAGGCGGGCTGTGGATCACTTGCTGCCGGAATCATGGGGCGAGGACCCTGCTGCTGAGAGCTTCCCGAGGCTCGAGGGCAAAACCTGACAATGTGACCGAGGTCACCACAACCATAACAAGACCTCGGCTGCTGTGACTGCTGGCCTTAGTGACCTGAATGTCCTCCACTGAAGCTCTGAAGCGGGGGTGCACTGATAGGCTGTTGATCTGAATAGTACTACTGAGAACCACCACTGCCCCGAGTACCATGAGAAACCTGGAGCGCTGACTGAAAGGGCCTCGGTGAATGACCTCTACTATAGGAATCCCTACCTCCAAACGAGGTACCACTGAACCTACCCGAATGACGAGGCCTCTTATCCGACATCGGGCCACCTCCCCGTGAGAGGGCTATCTTAACTCTGCAGGCCGCATTGGCCGCCTCCTAAAAGGAAATATCACTACCAACTCCCATAGCCATCTAGAGACTGATCGGCTAAATCAGTCCATCAATAAATCTCCGGACCCTCTCCTGCTCTGTGGGGAGTATCAAAATTGCATGGCGCGCCAAGTCAACAAATCGAGTCTCATGCTGCATAACTATCATGGAGCCCTGCCGGAGGCGCTCAAACTGCCTGCGAAGTGCCTCCCGCTGAGTGACTAGGAGAAATTTCTCCAAAAACAACTCCGTAAACTAATCCCATGTCAAAGCTGGATACCCTGCTGGTCTAGATAGGAAAAAATCTCTCCACCAAGTCTTGGAGGATCCTACAAGCCGGTAGGTGGCAAAATCGACCCCATTGGTCTCCACTATACCCATGGTCCTAAGGATCTCATGACAGCTGAACAAGAAATCATGTGGATACTCTGATGAAGCGCCGCTGAAAGTGGTGGTGAAGAGCTTGGAAAACCGATCAAGTCTCCACAAAGCATCCGATAACATAGCCGCTCCATCATCGGCCTCAGCTGTAATACCTGGATGAGCTGCCACAGCTGGCTGAACCACTAGGACATGAGCCTGGGGAGCTACCTGCTCCGGAGTACGTGTAGTAGGAGTCTGAACCCCTCTACCAGCCTGAGAAGTGGCTGGTGCTACTGGCACCAAACCCGCTCTAGTGACACTCTCCACAAAGCCTGCCAATCTGACTAGAGCATCCTGAAGATCTGGGGTGACCATGACCCCTCCTGGGACCTGAGCTGGGCCCACTGGAGCTGCTGGGGCTGGAACCTCCTCATCATAGTCAATATGAGGATCCACCTCTAGGACTGCCGTACGGGGCTGAGCTCTGCCCCTGCCTCGGCCTCTGGCACGGCCTCGGCCTCTACCCCTCGCAGGAGCTGCTACTGGGGACTCGGGCTGCTGCTCGGTAAAAGAGGAAGCACGTGTTCTCGCCATCTGCGAAAGAACAGAGTAGAAAGACAATCAGTATTTGAGAAACAGAATCGCACGACAAAAAAGAACAAAAGTGAAACTTTTCCTAACTCCGTAGCCTCTGGGGGATAAATACAGACGTCTCTGTACCGATCCCTCAGACTCTACCAAGTTTGTCCGGGAGTAGCGAGACTTATACAACCTTGAGCTATGATACCAACTTGTCACGACCCGAATTTCCCCATCATCGGGAGTCGTGATGGCGCCTACTGACGTAGCTAGGCCAGCCAAACAGTAAACATTCCCTAATAATTTCTCAACAATATAAACATACGAAAGCAATTAAATAAAAGCGGAAGAATTTAAGCTTATAAAACTGAAATCAAAATGCAGAAGTTTAAGACGAATCTCTACCCAAAATCTGGTGTCACTAGCTCACGGACTGCTATAGAGTACTAAAAACAAGTCTGAAATGATATTACATACTGTTTGTCTCGAAACAAAGAAAATAAACTAAACATAGAAGGGGCTTCGGCCTGCGAACGCCGGCTAGGCTACCTCGTGAGTCCCTGACTGAAGACAGCTCCCGGGCAATCCTACTGCTGCTATCCAAAAGCTGCTCCTGGATCTGTGCAAAAAGATGCACAGAGTGTAGCATCAGCACAACTGACCCCATGTGGTGGTAAGTGCGTGGCCTAACCTCGGCGAAGTAGTGACGAGGCTAGACAGGACTACCAAATCAACTTGTACAGTTCTATATATATATATATGTGCAATAAAAGGAAAGGATACCAAAACTAAACAGTTAAAAGGGAGGGGAAACATGCAATGGGGGAGTACAATCCGGATATAAAAGTCATCAACTTAAATAAAAAAACAGGGCACAACAATAATTTAACAGAAACAAGAAATCTAACAGTTGCACGGCATCAACCTTCGTGATTTTACTCTCATCCTCACCCAAAGCAATCAAACAAAATACACGGCATCACCCTTCGTGTTTTCCTCACATAACTCTCATTTCATGGCACGGAATGACCCTTCGTGCAAATATAATCAATAATGGCACGAAATGTCCCTTCGTGCATAACATAATTAACAATGGCACGGAATGACCCTTCGTGCAAATATATTCTACAATGCCACGGAATGACCCTTCGTGTAAATATAATCAAAAATGGCACGGAATGAACTTTCGTGCATTGTCACTCTTCCTCACCCAAATAGCAATCACAACCAAACGGGCGAGGGGAATAAACAGTAATGAGTAATGTACCGGCAAGGGAAAAACATAATTAAACAACTAAGTCCCGGCAAGGGAGCAATGACAATAACTTCCACATCCCGGCAAGGGAGATAATCAATATACTCAAAGTCATCCCGGCAAGGGATTTAATCACATTTCTTAAAAATTCTTTCGTTTCCTACTCAATAGTGTTTTATCGTTTGAGCCAACGCTCCAAAGAATTCACAAATTCACAATTGATCCTCAACTCTTCACATTATGTAGAATTCATTAATTAGCTTGGAAGAGTCCCAAATATACCAAGAACAACTAATAACAAAGCTCCACGATCATTCTAGACACCGGTGTATAGATACTCGTCACCATACCTATACACTGTACTCAATCATTTAGCAAATAGCAATCAATAATGCTCTAATCCTATTCCCTCAAGCCAAAGTTAGATCAAACACTTACCTTGAATGCTCCAAACTCAACTCAATCCTCTAGAATAGATTTATCCCTCGAATCCACCACCAAACCGCTCGAATCTAGTCAAAAATTATTTAAATGTATCAACAAATGCTAATTGGATCAACTTGAATGCATGAAAATGAATTTCCCAAAGTTTTACTCAAAAATTCCCAAAATGCCCCCGGTCCCACGTGGCCAAAACCCGAGGTTCGAACCAAAACCCGGTTACCCATTCCCCCACGAGTTCATATCTATGATTTATTTTGAAATCGGACCTCAAATAGAGGTCCAAATCCCCAATTTTAAGAAAACCTAGTTTCTACCCAAAATCCCCATTTTCACCCATGAAAACCTTGATTTTTAAGATGAAAACATGATAAATGATATTAAGGATTGAAGAAATTAAGTGAAAATCAACTTACAAGTGGATTGGAGAAGAAAGTTTTCTTGGAAAATCGCCTATGCAGTGTTTGAGTTGAGAGATATGAAAAATGGGGTGAAAATTCGACTTAAGTATGAAAAATGCAAGTCTCTGATTTCGCAATTGCAAACAAGGGGTTCGCAATTGCGAACCCCGACCAAATATGGGAATTGCGAAGTTGAGTTCGCATTTGAAAACTATGAGGGATATTGGAAAGTTCGCATTTGCGAAAAACTGGTCGCGTTTGCGAAGGTCCAATATGGCAATAGCGGACAAAGGTTGCGAAGGTTGAGGCTAAAGGTGGGCATCGCATTTGCGATCGATTTCTTCGCTTTTGCAAAGGAAGCTGCCCAGGGGATATTTTGCATTTGCGATAAAAAGCTTGCAATTGCGAGCTCGCATTTGCGAGTGCTGGCTTTGCATTTGCAAAGCCTACAGAACTGAAGCACACCAGGTTTTTCAACTATGAGAAATGCAATGTGATGCCTATCCAAAACTCTCCCGAGCCCTCGGGGCTCCAAACCAATTATGCACACAACTTCAAAAACATCCTACGGACTTACTCGTGCGATCAAATCGCCAAAATAACATCATATACATAGAATCGAGCCTCAAGACACATGATTTTCATTTCAAACTTCTTAAATTTTCAAACATGGAACTCATAGTCCGAAACACGTCAAACGACGTTCGATTTCAACCAAACTTCACAGAAAGCGCTTAAACAATATATAAGACTTGTTCCGGGCGTCGGAACCAAAATACGAGCCCGATACCATAATATTTTAATCAATTTTTATTTCTATTTTTCTTAATAATTTCAGAAAAATAATTTAACAGAAAAATTCTTTTACTCGGGTTCTAGACCTCCGATTTCGACTCACATATTATGCCCGAGTCCCATATTTTTCTACGGACCCTCCGGGACCGTCAAATCACGGATCCGGGTCCGTTTACCAAAAATATTGACCGAAGTCAACTTTAACCATATTAATATCAAAATTCTTTAATTGTTTCACAGATTTCACATATTTCAACAGAAAAGCTTTCCGGTTGCGCGCCCGGACTGCGCACGCAAATCGACGCGACTAAAAGTGATATTTTTAAGGCCTCGAAAATGCGGAAAAGGGGAGAAATACGGTGATGACCCTTTGGGTCGTCACACTAAACCATATGATATCCCAGGGCAAATTCTTCTTCCACTACCAGAGGGAAGATATTCAAATTTATTACCAACAAAATCCATAGTGTTATGCTGAAATCTCTCGGGCATAAATCTCTCTGCATCAACCCAATACTTTGGATCTCTTCCCATTGCCCAAACATTAACCATGACTACGGTTTTTAAAGGAATAATATAGCTGTTTATGTTTGTTTCTTCCCTACATTCTCTTGGGATCAAGAGTGGAAGTGGAGGATGGAGTCTAAAAATTTCTTTAACGACTAACTTTAGATATTTTAACTCCTCCACATCATTTTTATCAAAAGTTTCTTTACCTTTAAAGGTGTCTCTTACCTCAGCTTGAGCTTTGATGAGTATACTTGGATTTTTTATCATTTCTATCATGGCCCAAGTAACTACTGATGATGAAGTTTCTGTTCCAGCAACAAACAAATCCTGCATTTTTTAGCAAGTTTGATATATGTCAAGAAGGCTAGCTATTTATCTTTACAATCTTTTCGTCAACATCTACTGGTATATTTAATTTTTTTTAACTTCAAGGACAAAATTATTTTCTAACATGATATTTAGCTATTATTTCATTACCCTCGAAATACTAAGTTGTGGTGGTAACCTATTTAATGGGTAAATTTCATTATGAAAATAAAATCAGAAGTCAGACTTGCTACTATATCAACTCTTCAAGTACCAAAAATGATTATGCCATTTAAAAATGCAAGTGCATGCATACTTGAATAATAATGAGGGTAGATTTATGCATTATATAGTACTTACAAGAATAATGGCCTTAGTCTTTGGTGATTGGAAATTGAAGGCTTCCATCCTTCATAAGTCTTAGCAATACATCAATTAAATCTTAACCTCCTAATTCACCATTTATCTTGCCAGTTGCAAGATTTTGCTTGTGCTCATTGATGACATTCTCAACAATAGCATCTATCTTATGGTGGAGATACATTATATTATCTTTCTTTCCACTGAGCACGTGAAGAAGCTTTAGTGAAGGAAATATGTCAGCCACATCAAACCCTCCTACTAATCTTGAAGCTTCTTTGAATAGTCGTATACATTCGTCCTGCTCTTTGATTACTTTGCCAAACGCTGATCTTGATATCACAGAGCTTGCGAATAGATATATCCTTTTTGTTATATTAACTGGTTCGCCGGAGGATGATCGAAAAAATTCAATGAGACTACAAATTTCATCACGTTTAATCGAGTTGAACGATTGGATATTTTTTGCACTAAGCAATTCCGAGATAGGGAGAAAAGCCAATTCCTGTCCCGTTATAGCCGATAATCGCAACGGCTACAAGTTTAGGCCTAGACGCAAAACCAAGGTCATGGGTTTTTAGTACTTCTTTTGCCATCTCTGGAGAAGTAACTACGACTATGGACTTCTCCTAATTGAAGGTGCATAAGTGATCCATATTTTTTGGCTAAATTTCTTAGGTTATGGTGTGGATGTCCACCTAGCATATGAAACAGGCTTCCAAAAAAAGGCACTTTCCATTGACCTGGAGGCAATCTTTTGCTTTGGCTATTTGATTTCTTCCATCTCCTAAATAACAAGAGAGAAGATACATACAGAAAAATTGTAACTAAGTTGAAGAACTGCATTTAGAAATGGAAGAGAGGGTTAGTTTGTTAAAAGAATTATTGAATATGCGATCCTTATATAGGGGTTTGGTATAGCAAGAAATGGGTTCTTCAAATGCGTTGGTTGTTAATTAAAAACTAACAAAAAGCATGATGAGCGGCCAAACATAGCTACGCCTACGCAAAGAGGTGATTCGGCTCAGAGCTCGGCTTGGCTCGTTTTCATTTTAGCTGACTTTGCTGGACTTGTTCATGAATGCATCGGGACTCTACTCGGCTGAATTTTGGAGAGCTTGATTCACTTTGGTTAACCATAGTTCACTCTAATCTCGGGCACGCCTAATTTGGTAGCCGGGCTCGATTGACTCAATTGAACATGCAGTTTTAAAATAGCAGTGCGGTGCACTAAGCTCTCGATTTATGCAGGATTCGGGAAAGGGCTGGAGCACAAGTGTCTATTGTAAACAGCATTAACTTGCATTTGTGTAAGAGGTTGTTTCCACTACTTGAACTCGTGACCTAATGATCACATGACAGCAACTTTACCAGTTACGTCAAGACTCCCTTTCAATTGATCATGCAGTTTGTTATTACGAAAATAAAATTTATTATATGGACTTATCAAAATATGATATCAGCGTAAAATTTAAAATATTCATCTAGTAATTTGTAAAAGAATTCCTTTTTTTTTTGTTGCTGATTAAAAGTAATAATACATTTAATTCAATCACAATTGAAACCAACCCTCAATTTAACTATTGATTATTAAATTTTCCATTATGAATCGAATTATCATGAATTTAAGTCTTATATCATATTCATGTTTATGAAGATAGTTTAATTCTTCACAGAACGACCAACACAAATAAAATTCTCCTCTAAGTTGAATTTTTAATTTAAGTTTTCATATATTTAGTATATATTATATGTATAAACGGAAACCCCTTAAATTAAAGGCATTGCACGGTACGTGGAAACAAATAAAAAGGAGCCTACGAGACGAGCTCGTCTCCGGCTTGATATTTTAGCTCGACTGAGCTTGATACTACAATAGGCTAAATTGGACTCGGCTTAATGCCTACCAACTCATAACCATTATTCTCTTTTTTTCTTCTCTTTCTTTCCTAATCTCCCCCTCCCCCTCCTATCTTTTTGTATTTTAAAAGGTTTGGTTGGTTTTCCCCCTATGTTTCTTAAACGTTTAGATAGGATAAGGGAAAGTGGGGGAGGAATTATGATCCTCTCATCCTTTAGTTTTCCCATTCAATTTCCAATTGTTATTCCGTCTGGCTTTTCTTACGCATAGGTATAGTGTTAGGTATTGAAATTAAATTGATCCAAACATGCCGATGGAGCTTTGCAAGGAAAATTTCGGATATTGAGCAAGATTATTTCATATTCTTAATTTCGATGTCCTAATATAAAACTCCCGGAAAGTGAACATCTAACTGGAAGTATGCGAGTGGAAATCACACTTCAACTTGCAAGGAAGAAAAATGTTTGAGAGTTATATATATATATATGTATATATATATATATATATATATATATATATGTATATATATATATATATATATATATGTATGATAAAAAATAACGAAGAAGGCCCTAAAATGTCCTTAAACTATAGGATTTGGTACAATATTGGCCTCCGTCTATTTATTGGGCTAAAAATGTCCCCGACGTTAACCTTTTGGCTCAAGTTTGCCCTTATTTCTAACGGCCCCCTTATAGTCGGGGCATTTTAAAAGATATATAGACGGAGTATAATGTTGTACCCAATTCTATAGCTTAGAGGCATTTTAGGCCCTATTTCATTTTGTATTTGACCACATTATTTGGCATTTTCTTGAAATTTGCCTCTTTATATTTTGTGGGCATGATGACCCGATAGGTCATCTTATGTATTAGAATAAAATTTTGTATTGTGAAGCCTTAGAACCTCATTTTAGAATTTCTCGATCTACGTGCGCAGTCCAGGTATTGATCTGGGAGGCTTATATGCTAAAAACTGATAAAAACTAGAATTTTTGACTTAAAAGTTAATTTTAGTTGACTTTGGTCAACGTTTTGAGCAAACGGATCCAGATCCGGGCCTGTATTTTGACGGTCCCGATGGGTCCGTATTGAAATATAGGACCTTAGCATATGCCGGGAATCGAATTCCGAGGTCCCTAGCTCGAGATATGATTTTTTGTTGAAAATTGAAAGACTGAAAATTTAATGGTTTTAAGAATTTGGTCAATGTTTGGTCTCATTGTTATCGGGTCCGTACTTTGGTTTCAAGGTTCAGTACAGATCCATTATAATATTTAAGACTTGTCTGTGAAATTTGGTGAGAAAAGGAGTTGGTTTGACGTGATTTGGACGTCCGCTTGGGAAAATAGAAGTTTTAAAGCTTTCTTAAAAATTTCTTTCGATTTGGTGTTCAATTCGTAGTTCTATGTGTTATTTTGGTGATTTGAACGCGAGCAAGTTCGTATGATGTTTTAGGACTTGTGTGCATGTTTGGTTTGGAGCCCCGAGGGCTCAGCTGAGTATCAGATAGGCTATGGGGTGTTTTACACTTAGAAAATCTGGTTTTTCTGCAGTTTCAGGTGCCTTCTGGTTTCCTTCTTCGCATTCGCGAAGGCATTCTCGCGGACGTGAAGTAGAAACTGGGCTGGGTGGGTTTTTCTTCTTCGCGAACGCGGAGTGATGAGGGCTTTACTCTTTGCGTACATGACCAGCTAAACGCGAACGTGTAATGTTAGGGACCTGGGGAAGGGGTCAGTCATCTCTTTATTGCGAGCGTGAGCAAGGGCTCGCGAACTCAAAGACTGGGGGGCGGGGGGAGGAGTAGCCTTTGCGAACGCGATGAGGGACTCACGATTGCGTAAGCCTAGAAAGCTATGGTCTTCGCGAACGCAACCGTGCCCTCGCGAACGCGATGAACAACGTCGCCCAGCTATTAAATAGTCTCATTACGAGATTAATGCCATTCTTTCAAATTTTGCCGTTTCTATTGATTCATATGGTGAGGTTGAGAGTAAAAGCACGAAGGTGATGTCATTTATTTTCTTTTTCTGTGATTACTTTTTCATATTTACTTAAAGTATACCCGTTGATCAAAGTACTTATTTAATGATGCGATCCTTTATCTTGTGATCCCCTCAGCATGTTCCCTCCTAATATTTCTTGTCTTGTTTCTTTTATCGTTGTTATTGGTATATGTGTTGCTATACTACACAGGTTTATTTGTAGATGTCTTGTCTTAGCCTCGTCACTACTTCGCCGATGATAGACTCAACACTTACCATTGCATGGAGTCAATTGTACTGATACTGCACTTTGCACTTCTTGTGTAGATCGTGAGGATAGATGCTGAATCCATCCTACATGAGACTCAAGGTAGATTTGTCGGTGTCCGTAGACCCTGGAGTCCCCTTCTAGACATTTTCATTTTACTATTTCTTTCATTTTGAAAATAGTTGTATTTCTTTCAGACATTTATTGGTGTGAAATCTTAGAAGTTCGTGAATTGTGACACCAGATCCGGATAGTAGAATATATATTGCGGTTGTTATGAATTTTTCGCTTTCATCTTAATTCTTTATAGCTTAATTACTGTTAATTGTTAAAATGTATAAGAATTGGCTTAATTAATCTCTAACTTTGGCATGCCCAGCAAGTGAGATGTTGGGCGGCATCACGATTCGGAGTGTGGGAATTTCGGATCGCGACAATGGGCCTCTCTTGTGGAAAGCAACAATATCTAATATTCATGAGGAATAGTTTTATTATTTATTAACTTTCATTTTTCATAATAATTCCGTCCCAATTATTTCTCATTTTCTTTAATTTGCAGGTGTTGCTAGAGATTGAGTTATATGAATAATATGGACAAATGTAAGTAAACTTATCAGCGAGATGCAGCACAAAAGAATTAACAACTCGCTGGAACTAAACAATAAATATTTTCAAAAAGAATAAGTATATAACAGGAATTGCCTCACTTCTCCTTCAAATTAGTTCTATGAGTATATTTTTGTAACGATCTGACCAGTCATTCTGAGTATTTGCTTTCAATTCGGTGGTTTGAGGTCGTATGGTGTATTGTGACTTGCGTGTATCACCGGTTTTGGTTTTTGCGTGTTTCGGGATTGATTTGGCAAAATGATTCAAATTTGAATGTTTTAAGTTAGATTAGTTTATCAAGTTTGGATTTTGTGAATTTGACATTGATCAAAGTTTTGATGGTTCTGTTAGGTTAGAATGATGATTTTTGACTTGCGCGTATGCCCGAAATTGCATTTGGATATTTCTAGAAGGTTTTGGCACCAATTGGCAAAAATTGGCAATTTGAAAAGTTCATAGGTTTGATTGAGAGTTGACTTCGATGTTATCGTGTTTGGGATTTGGTTTTCTGAGTTGAAATAGGTCTGTTATATAATTTGAAACTTGTGTGCGAAATTTGAGGTTATCGCGAGTTGATTTGACTTGATCGGCATAAGATTGAAATTTGAAATAGTTCATTAAGGTTGAATTGAGGTGTGATTCATTATTTTGATGTTATTATGTGTGATTTGAGGTCTCGAGTAGGTCCAAATTACCTTTTAAAACTTGTTGGTGTGTTCGAATGGGGTCTCGAGGAGATAAGTGAGTTTCAGGATAGTTTTAGATCATTTCCAAGGATAATTTCATTGCTGATTTCTGATGCCTCCGTTGTTCTTCGCAATCTCGAAAATGTGTCCACGCTCGTGTAGGTTAAGTATACAGATGGGTATTTTCTTCTTCGCGTTCGTTACTAGATGAGCGCGTTCGCGTAGGTTGTGGGGGCTAGAGCATCGCGTTCGCGAGTGTTGAGCTGAGAGCTGGAGGTTATTTCTTCGCGTTCGCGAGGGTCTAGGATGCATTCGTGTAGTGTTGACTGATTAGGGCATCGAATTCACGAGGTATATGTCGCGGACTCGTAGAGTAATTTTGAGTTGTGACGTTTTTGCTTCCCGGACGCAAAGGTATTCCTACAATCGCGATACTCATCCCTGGAGCAGCATTAGAAAGTACTCTATTTCGAAATTTTTGGTCATCTAATCATATTTTGAGTTATGGAGTTCGGATTTGGGCAATTTTGTTGAGAATTTTCACTACATGGATTGGAACAAGTATTTTTTTACTCGATTTTGATTATATTCCATGATTTCATCTTTGACTTTGGTATTTAATTAATGATTCTAAAAGAGAAATTGGAGACTTTGTCTAAAAAATTTGAAGTCAATAATTGGATTTTGAACATCAATTCAGAGTCGGATTTGAATAAAATTAGTATGGTTCGACTCGTATTCGAATGAGTTATCAAAATTTGTGAGTTTTGTCGGGTTTTGAGGTGCGGGTTCAGGATGCCTTTGAGAATTTGATTAATGATTCGACCTTTATCGCCTGGATTTATTTTCCAAGGCATTATTTGATGTCTTTGAGTTGCTTTTTGTTAGTTCCGAGCCGTTTGGAGGTTGATTGGAATGAGATGGCATTTTCATGACTATTGACTTGGCTCGCTTGAGGTAAGTATCTTACCTAAACTTGGTTGAGACACTAGTTTCCTGAGTTATTTGTGATAGCTACGTGCTATGGGGTGTGCATATGTGTGGAGTTTGAGCCCATATGCGAGTACTGTAGTATTTATCCATATTCGGGGTAGTTCTTAGGCAATGACATACCTTAAATTTATTTGCTAAGCTTTATGCCGTGTTGTTTATCTTATTTATAACACTATTGTGAATTGTTTGATCCATGTTTAAGGTTACATAGAGGTTAATCCCCTAACAGAACTTGATGTGTTTTTTATTTTGGATCGGATTGTGCATTGCAATGGATTGATAGTTGATTATTTCATTTCTCCTTTAATTGCAATATTCGTTAGTTATTTACCTGATTTATTTGTATATCATCCCTATATGCTGGATTGTTGATTGAACAAAGTACGTTAAAAAAATTGTGTGCTCCAATATGGTCTTATTTATAATTTTCATGAGTCGTTGATATTATTGTTCTGTACTTGTTGGAAATTAAGAATTGTACAAGCGATTAACGAGTATTATTTAAAATTCTTGCTTCTATTACCTCGTCGAAGTTAGTTATGATACTTATTGAGTACATGTGGTCGGTTGTACTCATACTACACTTCTGCACCTTGCGTGCAGATTTTGGAGCAGGGGGAGCTAAAATTGAAGATGTACCTGCTTTCCGAATATAGCTGTCACTTGTCCTTGGTATCTTTAGGCCTGGAATCCGTTTATGTACATTCCAAATAAAGGTTGATTTATATCGGCTTTATAAAACAAAGTCTTAGTGGCTCATGACTTGTATTACCCGTCCTTGGTTTATTGTAGAGATTCAGTTATTGATTCATATTATCCTCATTTGAATTGTGTTTACTGTTATTTGGCCTATCAGGTTGGGTTAGATGCCATTACGAGTAGTTGAATTTTCAATCATGATTATTTTTATTTTATTTTATTATGACGATAATTCAATTGTTTGCAACTACAGCTAAATAAATATTTATCTATTTCATGTTGTTCAAACTGATACATTTATGGACCTTAATTGGAGAGAAGGTAGTATTAAGAGAAAAAATTACATATATATATTCTTCAATATCATCTTTTCTTCCGGAAGAATTTTGATGGAGCATTGCAAATATAGAGGACCTAAAATATAGAGCATTGCTAATATAGAGAAGGAACTAAAATGGCCTAAACTATGAGATTTGGTATAATAATGTACCCCATTTGCATATCAGGCTAAAATGCCCGGACTATAAAGGGGCCGTCAGAAATAAGGGAAAACTACCCTGTATACCTATCCAATCAAAAGTAATTACCTGTAATTACCCATTTTAAAAGTAATTACATCAAATACCTATTCTAATATAACTAATTCCAAGATAGTATAGTTCCAGTGGAAGCTAAGAATCCAACAATTACAAAGACATGGAAACTCTCTAGAATGAACTTTTCTCTCAGCCATAGCTGAAAATGATGAGGAAATCGAAGACTAGAGGGGGAGGGTCGAACATGCAAGAATCAAATCCAACTAATGTGATTGTAACTAGAGGAATTCCACAATCAACTGACGCAAAGAAAATTCGAAGCCTCAATATACTGCAGGGAATACAACCATTAGACTTGAGTCAATCGCCTATCAATGGAACAGTAACTAGCAGCAATAGTGGGAAGAAATAGGTTGAGAAGCGTCATTCATAGGCAGATAAGGTGGAGGAAGAAGCGGAAAAGCTGAAGGATGCAGGGGAAACAAGCCCTAAGTCATGCAGCAAAATTGTAGCCAGTCCGATCTATAAAGGATTGGACTTAACTCCACAACACCAGGGCAGAAGATTACTATGGAGGATATAAAGGAGGAACTCGATTACTGGAGCACAGCAGTGGTATGTTTTGTATTGGGTTCTAATCCTCCCCAATCAGTGATGGAAGGGTACTTCCAAAGGATTTGGGGATCGCTGGCTATTGACATTATAGCACAGGCTAATAGAGGGGTATTTGTGGTGAGATTCCACAGTTGTGAAAGTAAAATAAAGTGATCGAAGATGGAGTCCAGATGTTCGACAAAAAGCCAGTGGTGGTAAAACCTTGGATTCCTAATATAGATCTGAAAAAGGAATCAGTAGACTTGATACCAATGTGGATTAGGTTTATTGGATTGGATATTAAATACTGGGGGCAAGCAGCACTCACAAAATTGGCAGGTCTAGTAGGGAAACCATCGAAGGCTGATCGTGCAACAACACAGAAGGAGAGGCTGACCTTTGCAAGAGTTCTGGTGGAGGTTAAACCTCACCAGGAATATCCTAACACTATCATGTTTGAGGATGAAAAAGGCAGAATAGTGGAGCAGGAGGTTTTCTATGAATGGAAGCCAACCTTGTGTGAAAAATGCAAGAATTTTGGGCATGAAATGAATGAATGCAGGAGATTCATTAAAGAGGAGAAAGAGAAACAAGCTAGAAAGAAGACAAGTACTGAGCCAAACACAGAAAGGCAAGCACACAAGGAAAGACATGATGGTAATGAGCAGAACAAAAATGTGCAAGTAGCACAACATGAGCAGGGGCAGATAGTCAGAAGCAATAAAGGGAATGAGGTAGTAGCAAAAACAAATGACGTGGCAACAACATCAAGGAGTTGGCAGAATGTAGTGAGAAGGAAAATATGGGAAAGGAAGCAACATGGGGATATAAGAACAGGGAACTCCTTTGCTACACTAGGAGACCAGCAACAGGAGAACACAAATGATAACAATAGGAAGAGGGAGGAGAATAGAACAAAAAAAGGGAAAGGGAGTGAGATGGCCCTGGGAAATGGGCAGGAAGGGGGAAACCCCTCATCCAATGGATAGAATAGGATTTTGGAATTCTAGGGGACTGAATAGGCCACATAAACAGACTGAAATGAATCTGTTTATGAACAACCAAAAAGTTGGGTTGTTTGGTCTCCTGGAAACTAAGATTAAGAGAGCAAAAGCACAGCAAGCTACTCTTAATCTCTGTAGGGGGTGATCCTTTACTACAAACTTAGTAAAACATCCAGCAGGCAGGATTTGGGTTGTATGGAAACCAGGTGTATATGATGTCAACATCACAAATGTCACTGAGCAACTTATCCATAGCATGGTTACTCATAGGGGGACAGGGAACAAGTTTAATATTAATATAATGCATGGGTTCAACAACCAAAGTATGAGAAGACAAATATGGGAGGACATTAAAAGTATACACCAGCAGAATATAGGTCCTTGGGCTATTATGGGGGACTTTAATTGTATATTGAGTACTGAAGAAAGAATAGGAAGCAGGGTTACACTAGCAGAAATCAGAGAGATTAAAAAATGTATGGAGGAGTGTTCTATGCAGGATATGAGGTCCTCGGGAGCATTCTACACATGGAGCAATAAAAAATCAGGGAGAGATAGAGTAATGAGTAGAATAGACAGAGTCCTCACAAACTATGAATGGCAGACGCAGCTGCCAGCATCTGAGGTACACTAGTTACAACCAGGTCTCTTTGATTATTCACCAGGCATAATAAACTGGGAGGGAGGGGGACAACAGAATAAGAGAAGCTTTGAGTACTTCAATATGTGGAGTATGGCATGGGACTTTAAAGAAAGAATTAAAGCAAACTGGAAAACTGATAGAGGGGGTACACAGATGCATCAACTGGTTGGGAAAATGCATAGAATCAAGAACACATTGAAGAAAATCAACAAGGAGAGATTCAGTAACATTGAACAAAGGGCAGAGGAAGCATTGAATAGGCTGCAGCAATGTCAAAGCCAGGTTCAGCAGGATCCTAGGAATGCAGCCTTGATAAATGAAGAAGTAAGACTAAATGAGGAGAGTAGAAAATGGTCAAGGTCAAGACTCATGTTCTTACAGCAGAAGGCTAAGGAACAATGGCTCAAATAGGGTGATCAAAACATCAAGTACTTCCATGGTATTCTGAAAGCTAGGAGGAACAGCAATAGAATATTCCACATTAAGGATATGAACGAGAATGACATTGATGATCCAGCAAAGATCCCAGAGGCATTTATAGAATTTTACACAGAACTGCTTGGGAAGAGTATGGAGGATAGAGATCATGTAAATAGCCAAATCATTAGACAAGGCCCAATTGTGCAGAAGGAGCAGAGAATTGAATTAGGAGCAGAGTTCAGTGATACAGAGGTGAAGGAAGCCCTATGGGCAATTGCAAGTGACAAAGCACCAGGTCCAGATGGATTTAGAAGCCAATTCTATAAAGATTGCTGGGAAGTTGTAGGCTCAGATATAAAAGATGGAGTACTGTAATTCTTCAAAGAAGGCAAGATGCTCAAAACCATCAACAACACTATGACAACCCTCATACCTAAAGGCTCTCATGCTGAGGCAGTTGGAGATTACAGACCTATAGCTTGTTGCAACACAATCTACAAGGTGATTTCAAAAATGCTCTGCAATATTCTCAGGAAAGTCTTACCTGAGCTTATATCCCCTAATCAAAATGCCTTTGTGGAAGGCAGGAATATTGTTCATAACATACTGATACGCCAAGACTTGGTGACATTGTACAAAAGAAAGAATACAACTAAAAGTTTTTTGATTAAAGTAGACCTTAGAAAGGCATATGATATTGTGGAGTGGGGGTTTGTGGAACAAATGATGCACTCACTGAATTTCCCTCACAAGTTCATAAAGTGGGTAATGGCTTTCATCACAACTACACAGTACACAATTGCAGTTAATGGTGGAGTGCATGAAAGTACCAAGGGCAAAAGAGGCCCGAGGCAAGGGGACCCTGTTTCACCCTTACTATTTGTCATGTGCATGGAATATATCTCAAGAATAATGAAGTGGATTTCTGAGCATAAGGGATTTCAATTTCACACAAAATGTATAGGACTCAAGCTTAATCATTTATGCTTTGCAGATGATGTGCTTTTATTCTATAAAGGGGAGTGGCAATCAGTGGAATCGATTTTAAGAGGAGTGGAAACATTCTCAAGAGCATTAGGCCTACATACCAATGCAGCAAAATCATATATTTACAGTGAAAATATGGAGGAGAAACGTATTCAGGATATCTGTGAGCTCACTGGCTATCAGAGGGGGGACCTTCCATTTAGGTACTTGGGAGTACCAATCTCAGCCAGGAAGCTATCAGCTACAGATTGTGAAATGCTAGTGGAGAAGATGGCTAACAAAGTAAGAACCTGGAGTTCAAGGAATATATCTTATGCAGGCAGGGTAATGCTTGTAAACTCGGTATTGATGCACATCCACTCTTATTGGGCATCAATATTCATCCTTCCTGAGAAGGTACTTATAAGCATAACAAGCATTTGCAGGAACTTCCTATTGGATGGGAAAGGGAACTCAACTAAAATGGCACTTGTAGCATGAGACACAATATGCAAACCAAAGCAACAGGGTGGTTTGGGGATAAAAGATTGTATGGCATGGAATGAAGCAGCAATGGTAAAATATGTATGGAATATTGCAAACAAATAAGATAACCTGTGGGTGAAATGGGTGAATCATGTATACATAAAAGAGCAGGAATGGTGGCAGTATGTTCCTCCAGTGGATAGTTGCTGGTACTGGAAGAAAGTATGTGCATGCAGAGATAAATTTGCTGCTGGATTTGTCAACAATGGCTAGCTTAAGCAAGGGGACAAATACACAGTACAAAGTGGATACCGATGGTATAAAGGAGAAGCAGAGATTAAGCCATGGTATTGTGGGATATGGGGTAGGATGAATGTACCAAAACACAGCTTCACGAGCTGGCTTGCCATGCATAGGAAACTATTGACAAAGGAGAGGCTGTAAAAGCTAAAAATATGCCAAGACAGTGACTGGTTGATATGTGGAAGACATAAGAAAATAGTGGAGAACTTGTTCTTCGAGTGCAAACTTTCAGAGGAGTGCCTGAAGGATCTGTTGAAATGAATGAAAAAAGGTACAACAAAAATTGATCTCAAAGGTATATGGAGGATAATAACTCGAGGAATACTGGGGAAAAGATGCAGAGAATTTACAACAGCAGTGGTTGCAACATTAATATATAGAATTTGGTGGGCAAGGAATGAAGCACTATGGAACCAGCGGGTACCCACAGTAAAGAGTATATGTACACAAGTAAAGCAAGAATATAAGGATAGAATAGCTCCTATGAAGAACAAAAAATATAGTAGAAAAGAAAGAGAATGGATAGATCAATTGTATAGACATGGATAGGAATATAGGGAAGTAAGAATAGGAAAATACAGAACAGGGGAATAGAGGCATACATGGGAGGATGAGAGGAAGTTGTAAAGGTCTTGATTATTCGTAAATAAAAGCATTTCTGTTTCACCAAAAAAATTACCCACCCATTCAATTCTCGCTTGCGATGGACATGTCTAGTTTAAGCAGCAAAAGTTTGAATCCTAAAAAGAAGCCAAAGAATAGTTAGCTTTTTTCAATGGTGGGCAGTGTTATTAGTATTGTTTCGTGTTTTGCTATCATCACCTTTTTTTTAATTTGTGCTCCATAATTTATTTTATCTTCTAAAAGTAAAACAAAAAATAATATGTACTATATAACTAAAATTTGAATTTTCATGTGCGTTGAAGTGTTTGCTGTTGAAATTTATTGGGTATTGTTCTTTGATTATGGTACTAATGCTCATTTTCAAATATTTTATTGTACAAAAATTCAAATCCAACATTGAAGGAACTTGAAGCTTGAAAGTCATAACTTGGTTTGTTTGAGTTTTTAATTATTTTGATATGATTCTATATGGGTTTGTTTGGAAAGTTGAGTGGAGGTTGTAACAAAAGTTTTGGTCAATTTGGTGTACATTTTGTAGTAAATTTTAGAAGTTTGGGTTGAAATATAGTTGAACAAGAGAAGAAGACGAATTTGTATTGTATACTCAAATAGTATACAAATATACCATTTTGGTGCACAATTCATTCCAATATATACTCTATTAGTATAGCTATATACTATATTGGTATCATATGCTAGTTGAATCATTTTTTTGTTGTCTTAGCTGCATTTATTAGTACAATATTTAATTTTCTTTTAATAATAGTAATATAGTACAATACCTTGAAATACTTTATTATACGAATATGTGGTACACTATTTTTTTTATTTTTCTCTTTATGCATGTGTGTTATGTAATAGTAGTATAGTCAATAGTTATCGGGAATTAACCAGTAAAACTGTATACCATGTTGGTATAGTTGTATACCATATTGGTATCATATTGTAGTTTGAACATTTTTTTTGGTTGCCTTGGCTGCACTTTTAAGTAAATTCTATTCTGAAATTATTTATATGAACGTGATTTGCAGTATTGGAATTTTTTTGTGCTGATGGATATAGATTAGGTAATAGTTTTTATAATTATAGGCAATTGTTGGAACGACCCATACAACTATATACCCTATTTGTATATGGGATGAGCAAGTTGCTTTGCGAATATTTAGCTTGCAATGCGTGCATGTAATTTTCTCATACTTTTATTGTATCCTTTAATGTTTTGGTACAGTAGTATAGTCACAGATAGTTGTAGCAATATTCTAGAGCAATCATATACTATGTTGGTATATATGTATACCATATTGGTATCATATGGTACTAGAAGTCTTTTTTTCTACTTATATTTTTATTGTATTTTTTAATATTTTATTATCATTTCTATTCTAACTAGTATATATGGAGATTTAGTGGTAGTAGATTATATTTTCTTGCTCCATCACTGGTTAGTGTTACTGCTAATGGTAGAGTATGTACTGATATTTGTAGGGAAGGAGATCAAGGTTTGCATGGCAATCACGTGAAATTAGAAAAGGAACAAGAAATAAAAAAAATAAAAAAAAGTAAAGAAGGAGTCAAATTTGAGTGTGAAATAAGTTATGGTAAAAATAACAATAATATGATTTAGGCAAAAATAAATGAATAAAAGAGAAAAAAGAAAAAAATAGGAAGAAAATGAGAAAAAAGAAAAGGAGAAAAGAAAGAAAAAAAAGGAAAAAAGAAAAGAATCACAGAAATAAAAAAGAATTGGAGAATAAAGAAAAAAATTCGCCACAAAAACTATTATGGGTAGGAAATGTAATTAGTTTATGGGTAGAAAAACAAATGGGTAGATAAGAGTAAATAGTTTTATTTTTGTGGGTAACTGTGTCAAACTTCCTAGAAATAAGGGAAAACAACTTAGCCGAAAGGTTAACGTCTGCGGCATTTTTAACCCAGTAGATGGATGGAAGGCAATATTATACCTAATCTCGTAATTGAGGGGCATTTAAGGCCCTTCTCCATAAAGATAATAAGCTAAAAGAAGAATATAATAGAGAGAGGTGGAGAGAAGAGAGAAACATTATCATTTCTCTGGAGAGATGAAAATACAATGAAGTATACATAAAAAAAATTAACTTGATACATGCAATATAATTTTTCTCTAAGGAGTTAATCTAAACCTCCTTTCCCGCCCTGAGTTCCGCCTGTGAGTCAGATAAACTAAACATTAGGATTCAGGAATATAGCACCTAGCTGCAATTCCCTCGACAACCCCTTTTGGTACTGACCTATACGCAACTTTAATTAATAACTAGGTCACCTTCAACTTCTTCTAACAATCCTAATATGGATCTATCCTCCTGTCCTTGTATGTTTAGTTTTACTGATGTAAATGAAAAGTAATATCTTTTATGCTATATTTCCCGGTAGAGTCGGATCCAGGATTTAAATCTTATGGGTTCAGCTTTTAAAGTTTATCGTATTGAACCTATTACATCTTTAAAGTTATGAGTTCATATCTATTATTTTTGTAATTTTAATAAACTTTTATGTGTAAATTTTTACTCCGCATCAAAAGTTATGAATTTAATTGAACCCGTCGATAATACGCTAGGTCCGCCCCTGTCTCCCGGTCCTAGAATAAGAAAGTTGGACCAAAAAATGTATTCCTTCCGTTTCATATTATATGAGATAGTTTGACTCGGTACGGAGCTTAAGAAAAAAGAAGAAAACTTTTGAAACTTGTGGTCTTAAAAGCTTAAGGGGTAAAAAGTTTGTGGGGCCATAATATTTGTGTGGCTATAAAAGCTTCTCATTAAAGGTAAATGGGTAAAATGAAAGAGTTTAACGTTAAATTATTTCCAAATTTAAAAATGTTTCATTTGTTTTGGAACATACTAAAAAGAAAAATACCTCATTTAATATGAAACGAGGAAAGTAATAGCTAGATTCGAGGCCTGCTGGAGTAAGTGTTGAATTCGCATGCACCGTTCTATTTAAAGTAAACCATGGAATTCGGCAAAGACGTTGGCATACTATTTAAGATGATTTGGCGGGCTATGCGCGGTGCTATAAGAAGTCATACTTAACACACTCAAGATGTTTTGTGATTTTCCACAAAATATTTCTCTAGTATTTAAAGAAAGATAAGGAAAACAAAAAGAGCGATTTCAGTACATAACTCTTGTTCCCTCCGTTTCAATTTATGTAAACCTGTTTGACTAGGTACGGAGTTTAAGAAAAAAATGAAGATTTTTGGAATTTGTGGTCCTAAACAAGTTCAGATAGGGCCCAAAGTATTTGTGTGGTTATAAAAACTTCTCATTAAGGGTAAAGTTGTTACTTTAAGCTAAATTGTTACCAAATTTAGAAAGGATTCATTCTTTTTAGAACGGAGCAAAAAGAAAATAGGTTCAGATAAACTGGAACAGAGTGAATATATAATAAACTTTACTTTAATTACCAGAAAACGGAGAGATTTCAACCCCAATCATTCAGCCACAAAAGTATGATTCCTAATACTCCCGTCGTCTCAATTTATTCGATGCAATTTAGAATTCAAAATTCAAATTTCTTAACAAAACAAAAAAAAATGGTAAGTAAAATGTATTATACCCCAAGTAAAAAAAACTGTACAGTTGCGTAACAAATCAGAGTCTTGAGCTTCACGCCTCAAAGTCCTATTCTTCTATCTCCTACTATCCTCTAACCTCGGTATTTCGTCACAATTACATACTCCATCCGTTTTAAAAAGATTGTTGTCACGATCCAAACCACCTGGAAACTTCACGTGTCAATATCTCGATCCGCTCGGTTGGTCACAGGCTCACAATCACAATCCTCCCGGCATGGTCACAGGCTCAATGTCACATTGGAAGGAGATAATAGAAGAATACATGGGCATGACCAATGAATATCAAGTTTCAAACTTGTGAACATAAGTGGCATGCTATGGTATATGCTTGTGCGATTGTACTATCACAGTTCAAGTCAACAAGTAATATCAAAGACATCGAGTACCACATTGAAAGCAACAAAACAAGTCACGTAAGGTGTATGAAATAGACAAGGGAAATCACACCATCACACGAATATCATCAATAAAAATGCTCCCAGGCCATCACATATCATCCCTGACATCGCCACGCTTATCTCTCGGTATTGATAACATCACAATAGCCAACATTATCGCGCTGTCCAGACATTTAATATAATAACCACCCGTATAACTCTGATAACCACTCGTATCACGCCTATAGCTACCTGTATCACTCCGCTCGGACAATAACACAATAGCCATCCTTATCACTCTGATAGCCACCCCTATCACTCTGTCCTGACAATAATACAATAGCCACCCATACTTTTCCGCACAAACATCAACAGTGAGTTTCCACCCTTATACTCTACATAACGATAATAGTGATATATCACCCTTATGCTCCGCATAACAACAATCAATCTACACAACAAGTTTTCACATGCACTAACAACACTACGACACGATATATCAATTCGTACCACAAGTGCCCATAAGCCACAACCTTTTTCAAAATAACAATGTCAGTATCACCACAACACATAGCCCACGGCTCAACCACGCCGTGTACAAGAATCTCAAAGGCAACAACATGAAACATGGAAAATAACTCAACAATGAACACTACTCCATTAAATAATAACTTCAGCTAAAACAGGTTAATGACTTTCAATAACTTCTACTTCAAGTAATTGCTTAAGAATAAACTCAATAATGACGGTATTTCCATGAAAGGGCAAACTTCGAATTCTAGTGTATACATAAGCTAATAGTGAAAGAGATAGCATGAACTAGCAACAACGTCTAAATGCATGATAATAACCCAACAATAAAAGAATATCGTATAACAACAATTTCAATTAATAATAACTGAATAATAAAGGAACTCACATAATAATAAAAGATGTAACAATATCAAATAGAGCATATAAGAGCAAATAGAGCATATAAGAGTAAACTTGAGAAGTAAAGGATATGACAATATGCTAACAACTTCAAATAGATCATGTAAGAGCAACTTGACAAATACAAGATATAACATGAACTAAAAACTTCACAGAAATACATAAAAGAAGTCTAAGCATGTAAATCGGTCAATTTTAACATATAAGTCCGAGTACGCACTTGTCACCTCGCATACACATCTTTCATATATTTCAAATAATACAATAAATCCAAATCCTAAGGGTTAGTTCCCTCACACAAAGTTAGTCAAGATACTTACTCAAAGAAGTTAAATCAATACTCTAAAATAACCTTCTCATGCGAAACAACCTCCGGACGGCTCAAATCTAGCCAAAATAACTCAATATCATAAAAAACTATATAATACAATTATAGATAATAAAGCTTCGATATTTAATAAAAACTAAAAAGTCAACTGGGCTCGCACCTCGAAACCCGATAAAAATTCACAAAATCCGAATATTCATTCCGGTGCGAGTCAAACCATACCAAAATTATCCAATTCCAATACCAAATTGGCCTTCAAATCTTCATTTTATATTTTAGAAAGTTTTTATAAAATTCCCCAATTTGTCCATTGCAAATAACTAATTTAATAATAAAAACAATTCATCAGACTGAGATTTTGATATCTTAGGAGAAAGATTCATCAGACTAAGATTTTGACACTAGGAGATAATTCCTCAGACTAGGTCCAAATTTATGTGATCTCAGGAGAAAGATTCATCAGACTGAGATTTTTTCATCTTAGGAGAAAAATTCATTAGACTAAGATTTTTTCATCTTAGGAGAAACAATTCATCAGACTAAGATTCTTTCATCTTAGGAGAAACAATTCATCAGACTA
>MU746735.1:0-14365 GCA_026770625.1 Nicotiana glauca
TCTTACGAGGAGGAGCCGGTAGCTATTCTAGACCGGCAGGTTCGACAGTTGAGGTCGAAGAGTTTTCCTTTAGTGTGTGTTCAGTGGAGAGGTCAGCCTCCTGAGGCATCGACCTGGGATTCCGAGTCTGATATGCAGAGTCGTTATCCACATTTGTTCCCCGACTCAGGTACTTCTTTCTTTTGTCCGTTCGAGGACGAACGGTTGTTTTAGAGATGGAGGATGTGACGTCCCAAAGGGTCATCACATGTTTTGTGCTTCCGAAGCCTTGAAAACCTCATTTTCTATTACCTAGATTTGCGTGCGCATTCCGGGCGCGTAGACGGAAAATTTCTGTGTTGAAATATGTGAATTCTGTGGAAAATTTGAAGAATTTTGATATTAATATGATTATAGTTGACTTTGGTCAACATTTTTGGTAAACGGACCCGGACCTGAGATTAGACGGTCCCGGAAGGTCCGTAGAAAAATCTTGGACTCGGGCATTTGCCCAGAGTCAAAATCCGAGGTCTAGAACCTGAGTAAAAGAATTTTTCTGTTAAATTGTTTTTTTTTGAAATTATTAAGGAAAATAAAAATGAAAATTGATTAAAAGACTATGGTATCGGGCTCGTATTTTGGTTCCGATGCCCAGTACAAGTCTTATATATTGTTTAAGCGCTTCCTGTAAAGTTTGGTCGAAATCGGACGTCGTTTGACGTATTTCGGACCTAAANTGTTAGGAGTCCCGAGGGCTCGGGAGTGTTTCGGAGGTGTGTCAGGGTGTTTTTACACTTGGAAATAGGATCAGATTTCTGTTGCAGACCTTTGTTCTTCGCGAACGCGGCCCTAGGCTCGCGTTCGCAGTGCCTTGTTATTCCCTCCAACGCGTTCGCGTTCTGGCCATCGCGATCGCGATGGTCTATTCTGTTCTCTATCGCGTTCGCATCTTCCTGCTCGCGTTCGCGTAGGGCATTTTCCCAGGCCCCAGGTTTTCCTTCTTCGCGTTCGCGTGCTCCCAACCGCGAACGCGATGCCCCCAGTTTTTCTTCATCGCGAACGCGTCCTTGGTGTCACGATCGCGAAGGGTAAATCCCTTCTGTGATTTTTTTAAAGTTCAGAACACACGGGATTTATTCCCACTTTTCATAAACCTTGTCTTCTCCACAGCACATAGATAATTTTTAGAGCTAATCTTCACCAAAGTTTCTTGGGTAAGTATCAACTAACTCGTCTTCTTCACTTTCTATCATCAATTATCAAATTCCTAACCCTAAATCATGAAGTTTAAGGTAGAAATTATGGGTTTTGAGCAAAGTTAGGGTTTTGAGAATTTTGGGTAATTCAATCCCAATTTGGGGTCGAATCTTAAAACAAATTATATCTTTGGATTCGTAGGGTTATGGGTGATTGAGTTTTGGTCCCAACCTCGAGTTTCGACCACGTGGGCCCGGGGGCATTTTGGGAGTTTTGAGTAAAACTTGGGAAAATCATTTTTATGCATTCAAACCAATTCATATAGTGTTTATTAAAGTAATTGAACAAATTGTGATTAGGTTCGAGCGAATTGGAGGTTGAATCACGAGGTAAAGCAATAGTTGAAGGTTAATCGGACTTCAAGGCTTTGAGGTAAGTGTTTGGTCTAACCCTAGCTCGAGGGAATAGGAGTTGAGTATTGTTTCTAATTGCTATGTGATCGAGTACGATGTATAGGCATGGTGACGAGTATCTATACATTGGTGTCGATCATGACCGTGGGTCCTTATAATGTGATTACTATGACTTGGTTGTGAAGTCCGTATTTATTGGAGAATTCTATATGTTGTGAATAACATGTGAACGGTAAAATAATTATTTGATTCCTGGGAGCATTGGCTCGAATTGTGATACGAATATTGAAAGTATATGAAATGACTGGATTCTTTGGAGCGTTGGCTCAGAATAGTAAAGTGAATTATAAGATAAGTAAAGTAAGGAAAAAGGAAACGTTGTTGATTATTCCCTTGCCGGGATGTAAGTATTTAATGTATTCTCCCTTGCCGGGATGATTGAACTAATAATCGTGCTCCCTTGCCGGGATGATTGAACTAATAATTGTGCTCCCTTGCCGGGATGTTTGCTATATATTTGTCTGCTGTGTGTCCCTTCATTGTGACTATTGCTTGGGGACTCAGACTATTAAATGATATTGAGGAGCGGGTTGCACGCCGCAACAAATGATACTGAGGATCGGGTTGCGCGCCGCAACAATGATAACTGATAAATAATGTGGGTCGGGTTGCACGCCGCAACAGTGATATGTGGAGCGGGTTGCACGCCGCAACAATGGTAATTATGGAGCGGGTTGCATGCCGCAACAGTTGTTGATATCTGTGGTTATGTCTGAACATTGACTTCTTGTTTCATTGTGGACTTTAAGTTGTTTGGTTGTTGCTCTGGATTACTGTTAATTGTGTTTCCCCATAGCATGTTTCCCCCTCCAATGTTGTTAATTACTTGGTATTCGATTTCCGCTGTATATTTATAACTGCACAGGTTTATGTGGCGTACAGTCTAGCCTCGTCACTACTTCGCCGGGGCTAGGCTAGACACTTACCAGCACATGGGGTCGGTTGTGCTGATACTACACTTCTGTGCATTTTTGCACAGGTCCAGGTTTTAAGCAGCAGCAGCAACAGTAGTTCGGGAGCAAGATTTTATTCTCACGAGACTGAGGTAGCCTTGCAGGCGTCCGCAGGCCCGACGTCTCTTCTTATGTTTTTCATTTATACTATTGCCTCATTGTTTTGGAGACATACAACTGTTATATTTCTTTCAGACCTTTATATGTAGTTTATTCTTAGTGGTTCGTGAGTATGTGACACCAAATCTTGGGTAGAGAATATTGTTGAGCATTTCATATTTATTTCAGACTTATAAAATTAGACTTCCACAGTTATTGTTGTTATTATCAATGATGCTATAAATTAACAACAGGATGGTTTTACTAATGAAAACGGTAAGTAAATTGGCTTGCCTAGCTACCACGAGTAGGCGCCATCACGATCCCGATGGTGGAAAATCCGGGCCGTGACAAGCCACCTTATAGGAATGGCACCCCTTCGCGGGGAAAATACACTGTGTAAATAGGTAAAAAATACATAAATTATATGTATATATACTATATATTGACTCCCTTTAATTTTCTGGTATGTTTACTTTTATATATTTTGACACTCCTTAACGAAAGCTCTAGCTCCGCCGGTGATCGCATCCAATTAGAATTTAGAAAGTCAAATTTTATCAAACATCTCAAACATTTTAATATATATGTGAGAAGTTAAAGACTTTGATATAAAAATAAAATAGACCCTTTATAAACAAAAAGAATCAAATAAGTTGAGACATAAGTAGTCGAAAAGACATTGTTATTTTACTCAATTGAAACCATACACATTATATAGTGTGTAAAGCCAGAAAAATACTCCAATTATATCAAAATTGTTTCAACCTTGTAACTTTTTCCTTGTCTGAACTTCAGTGCTTCAATTTTCCAATATGTAAAAAATAGGCAGCAAAAGCAAATTTCTGCAAATGAAATCTTAGTTCATAGCAATTGAAAGTGGCTAAGAGGCCACACAAAAAAATTCTTCAAACAAATAAACATATCTTGTTTTTTTCCAAGCCCCCACATGAATAAGAATATATCAAACTTCTCTAACCTTAAAAAAACTCTCCAAAATCCTCATTAATCAACATGTTTCCTCTACTATAATAATCACACCAACACCATTACAGATAAAAGAAAGAAAAAAGAAGCAAAAAATAGGATTGACAAACTATACACCTGGTTAACCGAGTGGAGACTTCATTCTCAGTACTACTTAAACAACGTGAAAACCAAAAGAGTAGCGCCTTCATCTGTTACACTGGAATGACATCAATCTTTGAACTATCTTCACATCTCAGTACAATGCCCTCTAAACTGGCGGGAAGAATGCATTTACTCCACTGACATCCTGTTGAAAACGGCTCAGGAGGAGGAACGATCATTAGGACATTATCATTTCGTTGGACAACTCCCATTACACTGACTGTGCTACCTTCTTTTATGTACCTGATCGCAAATGTAGATGAGAAAAGAGTTGAGAGTGACACTACAGCAGTATTATGTAAAAAAGTGCAAGCACCAATCTTTGAAATTTGTTAAAATCATACCCTTCTTTCAATCGCATTATTCTGTCATCGCTGGATAGATTTCTCGCAGTTAGCCACCTGACAAATTCTGGGGACATGTCCCTATTAGATGGATTGATGTCCACAACGACTGATTCGTCAACATAAGGGGTTACTCTTGCACCACATCCAGTTTTCACCAATGCCCTTAATCCAGATTGGAAGTCAGAGATGTAGAAATCTGTAACATGCCTCTGCAAAAAGAAAAAAACAAGCATATAAAATTTTCAGTCTCACTGTAACCATATGCTTGCTTCATTCCTAATTTATAAGGTTTATTTGAATAAATCAAACAACGCGCTTTCATCACACAATTGAACGATAGTTATGAAGATGAACATGATAATTTCACAGGAGATAAAATGCTAGGTAATGTTAGGTGACAAAATCGCTTTATAGGTCATGTGGTCTTATTCTACCTTTGATACTCTCCCTAGATAGAGGGAGCATAGGAGTTTATCTTGACTCATAGAAGCTTCTATTACTTCACTGACTTAGAAGGTGATGGCGAGATGGTTCCTTGAGTTCTTTTCTCATATTACTCTCGTCTTTTAATTTCCCTAAGTCAACCGGTCTGTTTAAAGCATTTCCATGCAACAAGAGAATATAAACAGCTAAAACTGAGCTCAATCCTTGGACACATTCTTCTTTTCCATTATAATTCATGGCGAAAATTGCATGCTCCTTAGCACTTGCTTAGTCAAAAATGTACGCCGTGAACATATAAAAAAATTGGGTGGAAGTCTATGTATATAAATCATAGACTTCCGTCATCATATACTGCAAAGGGAGGGCAGAGAATGCTGCTGCATGGCAAAATTGGGTCGTTCCAACTGATACACCCAAAATCCAAAAAAGAAGGTATTTTAAAATGAATAAAAAGGCAAGTTAAATCTCTTTTCACCTCCAGGGAACGAAGGCCCCAAGTGAAACGACGATGTTCTGGATTGGCAGCTTTTGAATCCCACCCTCGGTACTCATATAAGCTAGTGGATGTATAAACGCATCTCGAAACCTTCTGAAATGCGGATTCCAGAGGAACATTTCCGCATGTAACTACCTGCAAAGCCATAAAGCAATAGTTAAAACTTAATATCCGAAAAGTTTCCGGGATCTAATGCAGACAAGGTAAGAATTTAGAAAAATGCAAAGAACAATAACATTCATAAACTCAAGTAAAATACAAGCATCATACTTGCAAGAGCATTTTAAAATTTTCAAGGAGCCAGGCCGACCTACGCAGAAGCTATAAAAAGAGAAACTTACAGAAATATGACTAAGAATTGACTCCAACAGTAAATGTCCTCGATAGCAAATAGAAAACTTTGCACCACTATGTATAACAGATCCTCTCTAGTAAATGCTTTACCTATCCGTAGCAAAGGTGATAGATGCATAAAAGACATGACAATTTTATGGTTGTTTTCTTTTTCAAGTGTCCATTGACCAAAAATATCATGAATCTATTGGACCAACTAACTAATTTGCACGTCGGAATTTAAATCCTATGATACCAAATGTTTTAGTCTTCAATTTCTTTTGGCCAAATATTCGTTTTGTTTCCACATATTCATGGGAAGAGTTTCCTTACTTCTGACTATGATTAGCTCATTAGCAGTAAATAGAGCAACCACAATATTCAAGTGAGCAATATTATGTAGAATTCACCACTAACCTATGGCAACTGAAACACTACTGTGTACTAACACAAATACAATACCTCGAGTAGAGACTATTACTACTTTACTAAAGGATCCTAAACTGCAGTTCAGAAAAGGGAGGATGGGCAATAACAAACTGGGAAAAGCAGTAGCTATTTCCATGAGAAAATGGGAAAGTAATAGTGATCCGAAGATGTGCAGAATGAACATTATCAAGAAAAAACATACCCCAGAAACTTTAACAAATTGGCCATCTTTTGCAGTTCTAAGCTCCGCATCAGGGTACTGAGAGATGAAACCAACTATAGCACTTCTTCCATAACAAGTATTCCATGTGAATACCGCAGCAACAATGGCAAACAATATAACAACAACGACAAGAAGAATGGGATTGTGAACAGCACCAAGAATAAAGCCACCAGCTATAAATCCCATCACAAATAGAAGAATTATAGACCAAAGTATTGGCTTCGGGAAGCTCTTACGGAAGGAAAATTCTTCACCAGGGCTTAGACGAGTAACAGCCTGGTTATTAACAATAGAACTCTGTAGCTTGATCGAGCCTGTGGAATCCAATGGACCCGACACCTTTCGCGGAGCACCAGCTGAATTGAGCGGGCCCGAAGAAATGGGACCGGATGTAATGAGGCCCGTTGTAGGGAGAATTGGGGGAATAGGGCCAGAATTTTGGCGGGAAGTACCAGTAGCCCCTCCAGCTTGGGGACCAGATGACTTCTTCATAGGCTCTCCGTGTTTATTTAGAGGACCTGAGTTGGTCTTTTTCAAAGAAACAGATCCAGGACCGCCACCAGAAGCCATGCGACCGATTGAATTCAGTTGACCCGAATGAGAAGTAGCACCACCAAATGATCCTGTTCTTGATGGGGCATTGTTAATAGGTCCAGATTTCCGTCCCCCGGTTGGGATATCAAACATTTTCCCAAGCTCTCCAGACTTTTTAATATCACCGCCAGTATAAGGCATGGCAACTGAGCTCATTGTTGGAGCCTTTTCTTTCGGCTGTTCCGGCCGGCCAGATACATAAAGGCCACTGCTCAACTTATGAGACGGGAACCGAGAACCCATAATGCCAACCTAGCTATCAGTAGAAGCCCAATGGCAATGCACGTAGAAAGGACAGCAGTGTTTATTCTTTAACACCCACGAATAGAGACTTGATAACAGGCTGAAAACCCACCTCAGCAGACCAATTACAACAGTAATGTTATCCCTATTCAACAAAAAAAGTACCGTATAAGAATCTCATTTGCATTGGTAAGCAAAATACAAGAAGCACCAACGGCTATGATAAGATTTCTGTATATCAAAGCTTAACTTCAAATTTAGATACTTCAGACTTAGCACAACACATATGCACTCACTAGGACTTAAATTCCAGAAAGAAGCATCAACTATTTTCCGCATCGTAACTAATGAGAACGAGAAAATGACAAATAAGTATAAGGCGGGGGAAAATGCACGGAGATCTAGAGATGCTGTAGACCATTATGCAATACCCATAATTTCAAAAAAGATGGTTGAGACACGGGATGATAGGGCGGGCGGCCGACTTTCGGTACTTTCTGCCAACTCGATTTCAATACTAAGTAAGCTCCTCATTGCATAAGTAAGAAAGTTCGGCTACAGAGGGTAAAGATAGGGGCGGACGAGAGTTCTAATAATTTTCTTCCTCCCAATTTAAAAGAAAATGAAACAATGAACCTGTAATAGATGTAGATACAATAGAGCAATAGCATGAATCAGTACTCATAACCCACAGATCTGGATATTATTTTCAAAATTGCAATCAATCCTATTCATGTACATGTATGCAGACAAGCAAATCTGAAGAAAGTCTCATTCAATTAGTTCTACTAAAAGCTCTTCTTGAATAACAGTAGGAAACAATTGCAAGTAACTATGTGGTTAGTTTTCACACAGCAAGTACCAACAAAGAAGCCCACAGATCCAAAACAAAGGAACAAAATAAAAGTCATACCCAACAACACAATTGCAGTAAGAAGCACAATGTGAGAGATCAGGGACCAAAATGTACAAAACTCAAATAAATATTCGATTTATACACAGACAAAAATGTCTCAAATAAGGATCCAAGAAAAAACCGAATCAGCAAAATGGGTTAAAAAGAGAAACTAGTACCATTTATCCAAATCTGGAGAACCCCATAAAATAAATAACCTGTTATCTAAATCAAGAAAGCAAAAACCACCCACATTCACATTATTAACAAAATTGTTAATGCCCCAAAAAAAACAGAAACAGATCATAAAGTTTAAAACTTTACTCATTTCAAGAAAACCCAGAACGGGTAAAAAAAAAAATCTACCATGTATATAAATCTTGAAAACCCTTTTGAACTAAATCAAGAAAAGCAAAAAACAATCCACATTCACATTCCAAATAAAAGTGTTAATGCACAAAAGAAAAACAGATAATAAAGTTCAAAACTTTACTCATTTCAGGAAAATCAAGAAAATGTGAAGGGTACCTGAGGAAGAAAATGAGTTGGGAATAATAAGAAGTAACATGGTAATGGATCAAGAAACCAGTTTGTTTAACATGGGATTTGGGATATGGGAAGGTAGTAGTACTAGTAGTGTTGGTGGGTATGGGGTTTGAGTAAAGGGTAAGGGGGGTGGGGGTGAAGGATGTAGGGGGAGTGGGTATATGGTTGTCTTGGTGGTTTTGTTAGCTAAGGAGCAAAGTGTTTTTAGGAGGAAAATTTAGAAATTAAAGAGGATAAAAGTGGAAACTGAAAATGGACCCTCCACCTTCCTTTTCTGCTGGTTGTCTAGGTTGTGATGTTAAATGACAAGTTTGACCTTCAATCTAAAGGTTATCTTTCTGTATGCCACTGGTTTTTTTCTTAAACTTATAGGAGTACTAATTTGATTTAAATATTTGTATTAATTGCATTAAACACCTCTTTATCTTTAATATAATTCAGCTTCATATTCATTCCTTTGTATTCTAAAATCAAACATTTACACTCACTTTATTTTGAAAATCATACGAATATAATGACTCAATTACGAATACATCCTTTGTATTTTAAAATCAACATTTATGCCCCTTATACTATGAAAATCCTGTACAAATATAATGACTTAGTTGCAAGTACACCCCAGGTACACAATCAAGTTACTTAAAATATAGTTACAGGTAATTTTATTAATATTTATTGGCAACATATAATAAATTACTAGTTTTTATGTGCGTGCGTTATACGTATATATTGAGCCAATTATTCAAATGAAAGTAGAATAATTTAAATAGTTTAAGAAAGTACATATAAGACAAAAAATTTAATAATCAACATCTTATTTAGTTAAGCAACATATTCATTTCTGCAAGATTTTATAATTTTTCCATTCATATTTTGCACAGCTTGTATTTTTATTTAATGAGAAATATATCTTTTTCTTCATGACCCGAGGGTTTATCGGAAATAGTCACTCTGCCCTATTGTAGTAGGGGTAAAGCCTGCGTGCACATTACCCTCCCAGACCCCACTTTGTGAGATTTTAATGGATCATTATTGTTGTTGTCGTAAATATACCTCTTATTAAGTAATGTCCAGCAGTATGATTACGTTGCGCTTGAAACCCAATTAAATTGGAGAATGACAGAGTCATGCTAATTGTACGCTTATCTTCACTTGAAGTAAGTTGAACTCACTGGATGTTGAATGTCTCGTGCTCGCATATTTTTTTTGTTAGTTGTTCATTTGATACTTGTCACGACCCGGATTTCTCACCATGGAATCGTGATGGCGCCTACTCGTGGTAGCTAGGCAAGCCAACTTACTTACCGTTTCTAGTAGTAAAACCATTATGTTGTCAATTTATAGCATCATTAATAATAACAACAATAACTGCGAAAGTCTAATTTTATAAGTCTGAAATAAATACGAAATGCTCAACAATATTCTCTACCCAAGATTTGGTGTCACATACTCACGAACCACTAAGAATAAACTACATATAAAGGTCTGAAAGAAATACAACAGTTGTCTGTCTCGGAACAATGAGGCAACAGTATAAATAAATAAAAAACATAAGAAGAGACGCCGGGCCTGTGGACGCCTGCAAGGCTACCTCAGTCTCGTGAATATAAAATCCTGCTCCCGAACTACTGCTGATGCTGCTGCTCAAAACCTGGACCTGTGCAAAAATGCACAGAAGTGTAGTATCTGCACATTCGACCCAATGTGCTGGTAAGTGTCTCGCCTAACCCCGGCGAAGTAGTGACGAGGCTAGACTGAACACCACATAAACCTGTGCAGTTATAAATATACAGCGGAAATCGAATACCAAGTAATTAACAACATGGGAGGGGGAAACATGCTATGGGGAAATACAATTAGCAGTAATCCAGAGTAACAACCAAACAGCTTAAAGTCCACAATGAAACAAGAAGTCAATATTCAGACATAACCACAGATATCAACAACTGTTGCGGCGTGCAACCCACTCCATAATTACCATTGTTGCAGCGTGCAACCCGCTCCATATATCACTGTTGTGGCGTGCAACCCGACCCACATTATTTATCAGTTATCATTGTTGCGGCGCGTAGCCCGATCCTCAGTATCATTTGTTGCGGCGTGCAACCCGTTCCTCAATATCATTTAACAGTCTGAGTCCCCAAGCAACAGTCACAATGAAGGAACACACAGCAGACAAATACATAGCAAACATCCCGACAAGGGAGTACAATTAACAGCTCAATCATCCCTGCAAGGGAGCACAATTAATAGTTCAATCATCCCGGCAAGGGAGAATTCATTAAATACTTACGTCCCGGCAAGGGAATAATCAACAACGTTTCCTTTTTTCCTTACTTTACTTATCTTATAATTCACTTTACTATTCTGAGTCAACGCTCCAAATAATTTAATGATCATTTATTATTCACACGTTATTCATAATATATAGACATCCTCCAATAAACATGGAATTCACAGCCAGCTCATGATAATCACATTATAAGGACTCACGGTCATGTTAGACACCAATGTATAGATACTCGTCATCATGCCTATACATCGCACTCGATCACATAGAAATTAGCAACAAGACTCAACTCATATTCCCTCAAGTTAGGGTTAGACCAAACACTTACCTCAAAGCCTTGAAATCCGCTTAATCCTCAACTATTGTTTTACCTCGTGATTCAACCTCCAATTCAGTGATATCTAGGTATAATCAATTTAATAATATCAATAAAGACTCAATGGTAACAACCCATAGCCTAGATATAAATTTTCTAGCATTATTNCCAAAGATACAATTTGTTTTAAGATTTGACTCCAAATTGGGGTTGAATTACCCAAAATTTTCAAAATCCTAACTTTGCTCAAAACCCATGATTTCTACTTTGATTTCATGATTTAGGCTTAGAAACTTGCTAATTAATGAAGGAAAAATGAAGGAAATAAGTGAGAAATTACTTACTCAAGTAGTCTTGAAGGTTGGGGGCTTTAATGGCTTCCTAAAGCTTGGGAGAGAAGAGGGCTCGTGATAAAAGTGTAGAATTTCCCTAGCTACTGTTCTGTCTTTGTTTAATAAAATTTAACTGGGCAAAATTACTCTTCGCGATCGCGGGAATGGAGATGCGATCGCGTAGAGGAAAGTTACTGGGGTCGAAACACTGGCTTACGCGATCGCGTAGAAGGGAACTACTGGGCTACGCGAACGCGGGGTAGGATATGCGAACGTAAAGGAGGGAAAGCCAAAGCAGTGCGATCGCGTAGAACAAAACCGCTGGGCAACAGTTGCAGAAAATCTGCTATGTTTTTATGTGCAGAAACATCCCGAACCACCCCCGAAATCACTCCCGAGCCCTCGGGGCTCCAAACCAAATATGCACATTGACTCAAAAACATCATACGAACTTGCTCGCGCGATCAAATCGCCAAAATAACATCATTTACATAGAATCAAGCCTTAAAACTCATGATTCTCCTTTCAAAATTCATAAACTTCCAACTTTAGACATTTAGGTCCGAAACGCGTCAAGCGATGATCGATTTCGACCAAACTTTATAGGAAGCACTTAAATAATATATAAGACTTGTACCGGGCGTCGGAACCAAAATACGAGCCCGATACCATAGTCTTTTAATTAATTTTTATTTTTATTTTCCTTAATAATTTCAGAAAAATAATTTAACAGAAAAATTCTTTTACTCAGGTTCTAGACCTCGGATTTCGACTCCGGGTACATGCCAGAGTCCCATATTTTTCTACGGACCTTCTGGGACCGTCCAATCTTGGGTCCAAGTCCGTTTACCAAAAATGCTGACCAAAGTCAACTATAATCATATTAATATCAAAATTCTTGAAATTTTTCACAAATTCCACATATTTCAACATAAAAGCTTTTCAGCTACGCACCCAGACTGCGCGCGTAAATCGAGACAATAAAAAATAAGATTTTCAAGGCCTCGGAAGCACGGAACAGATGAGAAAAATAGGTGATGACCCTTTGGGTCGTCACAATACTATAAGTATGAATTTATCAAGCTAGCATTGACTACTTATATTCTAATTAATTTTGGAACTACGGGATGGACATCACCTTCAAAAATCATGTTTCTTAGGCAAAAAGTTCATCGACGTCCATTAGATCCTTAAAGCTCATGACAACTATTCGATTGTCAAACGCTTCACATATGTGCGTCCTCCTAGATTATCAGTTGCGTTTTTCTTGCCTATTAAGTGTCATCGATTCGCTTTCACATTTTTATGATGATTGTCTCATCTACTTAAAGAGAAATATCAAATATTGAGTGAGTCGCATCGCCCTAGGTTAAATTGTATTGCTACACTTGATATTGTTAAGTTTATTATACTTCATAATTTTATAAGTAAAGCACGATATAGGAATATATTTCAGTTCCTTTAAGTCCATTCTCAAAGAATAATTTTACTTTGTCAGAGTTATTTTTTGCAATATAGTCTTGAAAACTTGATTCTTGTCATGGTCTAGCTTTGATTGTGCATTGAATTTTTTCATATGTTACTTCTATAACTTTTCCTGAATTATTTCTCTGTTTTGATGAAACGTTGCCATCTAACCCATGATCAAGTTTAGGTATGTCATATTTCTACACTATTGCTCGTATTCTCTGTAAGTGATTAATAATTTTTAATGCACAGAAAAGTTAATTGTTAGATGAACGGTCTTATATCCTTCTAAAATCGTCTAACATGTCTTCCTAAGATGTTTAACAACCTTCTAACACCAGTTGGATTATAATGCACTAATATAGTAGTTAATAGCATTTTAAAATCGAGGACTACCTCACCAAAGCATTTTAAAATGATTTGTTATCTAAGTTTAGCAACATTTCTTTTGTAACTTATTTGAATATTTTGAATCTTTCTTCCATTAATAGTAAGTAAGTCTTTAAATTAAGATGGATCTTATGGTTCATTGCTAATAGGTTAAATAAAAAACAAATAAAATTTTTGGAGTATAAATATTTAATTTGCAATATAAATATTTAATTCTATCGCTGGTAGTTCAACCAAATCGAGATATTTCTTTTTTGTTTTGTTCATTTCTTCAGCTCCGAGCATATCAATAAACTCATTGAGCAAGATTTAATTTATGTTGTGTTATGTCATAATAATTTGTCAATCTTTCCTTTTTCAGTAGTACAGTAAGTACCGATATTACGTCAGAATTATATATATTTTATTTAATAAGCAACATAATAAAGTTTATTGTTTAACTTAATTTTTTTACATGATTGTTGATCAATTCAAGTTTTTAAGGTGTTATAACTATAATGAAAAACTAATATTGAATATTTCAATCTTTCCGAAATATTTTTTAATTTTAATCTTTCCTTAATATCAATTAACTTTTGGTAGTTTTAAATAACTAAAAAAATTATGAGTAGTTGGTACATGTCGTTTTTCCGTTCATTCATTTTTATTCTCTTTTTTCTTTGTGATGTTCTTACTAACAATCTCATATTCTTTTTTATTCTCTTTTTCTTTGTGATGTTCTTACTAACAATCATTTGAGCCGAAGGTCTTTCGGAAACAGCCTCTCTACCCCTTCGGGGTAGGGGTAAGTTCTACGTACACACTACCCTCCCCAAACTCCACTTGTGAAATTTTACTGGATTGTTGTTGCTGTTGTTATCTAAACATCTCTGGATACTATAATACCAAAAAAGCAAGATATACCTTGGGGAGAGTTTACCTCTAATATTTTCCCCCAATTATTAAAGGAAAAAAAAAAGAAAATTAGTCTTTTAAATCTAACACAACAACATGAACATTCTGTAGTTGCAATGTGATTGTTGTTGTCATGTTGATCCAGTAAAAGTTGAGTATTTTTATTTTGAATGTCACAATTGTACGTAAATAACAATTTTTTAGTTGATATTTTTTCCCAAAAGTTTTTGTTAATTATTAGTTGAATTAAAGTCTTGACTATTGAGTAACATCTTAAATATTATTCAAGATGAA
>MU746736.1:8066-24255 GCA_026770625.1 Nicotiana glauca
GAATTCCAATCCGACCCTCGGATCAAAAATTCACTATCGGACCGGAAACTCCAAAAATTCAAACTTCGGCATTTCAAGCCTAAATGAGCTAGGGACCTCCAAATAACATTCCGAACACGCTCCCAACCCCAAAATCACCTAATGGAGCTAACGGAACCATCGAATTCCCATTCTGAGGTCATTTTTACACTGTTTCAAATATGGACCATTTTTCAACTCTTAAGCTCTCATTTAGAGACTAAGTGTCCCAAAACACTCCGAATCCTAATACCGATTGTCACAGTAAATCAAAATAGCAGAAATGAACTTAGAGGAAGCAGTTAATAGGGAATCGGGGTGTGAATTCTAAAATCGACCGGTTGGGTTGTTACACTTTCCCAGGTGTTCTCCTTCATTTCCCTTAGAGTTATGGCAGTCGGTGACTCTCTTCCTCACTTTTCCTTCCAATTCCAGTAGACTGTACTCTAGATATTCCAACTTTTCACTAGCTTTGGCGGCCCTCTCTTTCCACTCATTGATTTGGTCATTTGATGAAAGACTCTTCCACCAGTCTAGCAAGTGTGGGGGCGTGCTAATCATACCAAAATTGGGGACCTCGTTCTCCATTTTCTACAAAACAAAAGGGTTAGACCCTACCCCTACCGAACTCGACTATTTAATATCAACAATTTGGCATAAAAGCACTTAGTTCACCAAATAAATGCATAGAACGTGGTAGTGTCCGTTTGGGTTTTAGGAAAACCCAGTGGACTTTGGACAAGGCTATATTAAAGAGTCATTATGTGGACAATATAACTGACTCGGCTAGGTTTGACCATGATGCATGCACAATTTAAATAGAGTAAGGTTTTCTATGCGGTATAAGATTGGCACCCTTGAGCGAACAACTCAAGAGCGAAAGGCGCGAAACCGTGGACTACACAATTGATCGACTGGTTTTACTGTAAATATACCTTTGCCGAATTTGGGGGTGAAAATATCAAAAGAGCGCAACCACTCATTATAAGCGTTGATATGGTATTTTATTTGGCACGAGTGGAATATGATGTTGAAAACATGCGTATGCAATAATTAAAACAAGTTGCCGCATATTTTCACATTCATAATAATAATTACAATAATTTAAACAATTATACTAGATTGCAATATGAAAAAGCAGTAAAAAAAATAAAGAAAAGAAACAAAAAAGATAAGTAAGTTTCATTGTAGAAGAAGGAATTAAATACCTAAAGAGATTAAACAAGTAAAGACATATAATAAATGTAAAGTGACAGTAATAACTTGAAATGGTAAAAGCCTAAAAGAGATCCCCAACAGAGTTGCCATGATGTCGCGCCCGTTTTTTCTCGCGAAATCGGGTTTATGACATTTGGAAGGGCAACTCGTTCCCTTTTGAGAATTGGGTTTAAAAGAATTGAAGAGTCACCACCTAATGATTAAAGTGCATTAGGACACTAGGAAGAATTTTGTTTGGGTAATGGAGATTGGGTAAGGGCATGAAATTATTCCAAGTGGAAGGTGTTAGGCACCCCTCAGAATCCACTAGTGTGGTTCCCGGGCAAACTATTGTTGTGACTTTAAGTATAAATAACATGTAAGCAAGTAAGACTTTCAAATAAGAGCGAATTTTCACATAATGGTTGCAAATATATGGAGTTGAAAGAAATGAAAGAAAATCTGAATTTTGAGAAAAATAGTTTGAAAAAATCGAAAATAAATAATGAAATAAGCAAGTTAAAGAGAGGGGGGTCCTAGGTTTATAACTAATATGGATCACCCCACACAACACCTGGTAACCACTTATACACGTGGTGTTATCGTGTTGTCATCATATCTATATCTACCATTTCCCACCCCGTTAAGGTATTAAACGCTGAATGTCTCGTTTTACTTATTGCATGCTATTACCCGCCCCTAATCCTATCAGTCCCGGAGGCATTTGGGACTACTAATCGTAAAAGGAAGGGGTATGAGGTTTTATAGTTTTAAAAAGAACAAAAATTTAAGGCGACAATCAAAACACATAGAGCAAAAATGGGAAAAGCACTCAAACACATATCAAAGAAAACATATAGATTAGCATGTCTTTCACGGACTGATTAGGGTCTGATTAAACTTAATAGTTAAGGCTTGCTAATTTATCACATAATTTTAGATAAAAAGTCAGAAGTAGACCTGCCCGCTGGTTGTAATTAATAAAGACTGGTGTAGTTTAACTTTCACCCTAGGGCTTTCCTAAGTGATAGAGGAAAACATATAGGCATGATGTCTACAGACTTTAAAAATAAGAGTATGAACTGATTACATGCTGATTTAAAGGGAAGTTGCCGGTTAAAAGCACATTTTAGAAAAACATGAGTTTTGCTGTTGGTAACACATTATTACTTCTAATTTTAGACTCATAAGTGAGTGAGGTTACTCATATTTGAGTTAGAACCCATATAGGCATGCTTTCTATGTATTTTCCCACTTAGAATATTGTTATAGATATAGAAGAGTGCAGAAATCCTATACCATGATATCTAGGTGTTGCATTGTTTTATTACGAGCAATGACATCTGATTACATTTTTTTATTAGGATCTATAGACAAGTTTGCCTAGTGAAAATGGGTATGCAAGAATCAGAAAAAAAACCTATAGGCATATTTTCTACGTGCGTATGTGTCACGCCCCAAAATCCGAGAAGCGCGACCGGCCCTCAACCGAGTAAACCCGACTGAGCAAGCCTGGCAGGTTGCATGCATACTACCCAACCCAACTGATAATTAAATAAGGGATGGACTTCATTAAAAATACTTAGTAAGTATTCTATTATCAATTCCATTTCATTTCCATTAGCCGCTTAGATCATAATTATCAAATATTACAAGTTTTGTAAATCATTGCCAAATATAATGATTTCGACCTCAATTTCCAATACCTAACACAACTCACAACCTGTCTACGGAGCCTCTAAGTATAACTGAAGAATAATACAGAAATGCCGGCAACAAGGCTCCGGCTATACCTTATACAAATACAGAAATAACACTCCGGGAAGAACAACGACATAAGCCACGCAATGACCCGAGGGGAAAGGGGCTCACCAATATAGCTTATGGAAAGTAGAGGAGGTGCTACTGCTGGTGGACTGAAGTGCCTGCTATAGCTCCACCTACAGTCATAACACGAATGTAGCGCCCCCGGCGAAAGGGACGTCCGTACATTTGAATTGTACTGGTATGTATAACAAACCTTACCCTGCATAACCTCAAGCCATACACAAGTATTGAACAATAGAAGGAAGCAACAATTGAGTACACACAAGGAAGACAATCACGGCAAACAAGTTAACAAACTCTCCTTTCCCCATCATCATTTCCACATTTTCAATTTCACAATGTTCTCATATTTCATTTCAACAGTGATATCGATCACTTTTTCCACCCTTATTACCTCGGCTACCCTTATTACTTTGGTCACCCTTATCACCACAACCCTCACCTTATTACTTCGTGTTGCGGCGCGCAACCCGATCCCACCGTACATTTCACAATTCACAAACAACACAGCCACAACAACAATTCACATAGAACAACAACAATAATAATTCACAAGGATAACCACAACAACAATTCACATAAGGTTTAGGTGACTATCCACATCATTTCCATATTTTTCAACAACCCGTTATACCATTTAGAGCACAACAATAGTTTTCCACGACTATCCACAAGGGATGTTATCACAGTTATTTCAATTTCACCAATTATGATTCCCTTCTATCATATGTTCCACAGTCCTTGCCGCATAACACATTCACAATCACAACTTAGTTTATTGCCATTTACTTGCACAATCATATCGGATGTCTTAACCAACAACGCATAAGGCACAGTATGTACATCAATTCACAAATAGTTCACACAAGTAAACGCATCCTGTTCACAAGAGTTTAACTTCACAACTAATTCATGGAGACATCACATACCAAGTATTTGAACACCAAACAAGGCGATTTTACAAAGGTTAAGGTTAGCCATACATACCTGAAGCTGGATTCCTTTCTAATTCCTACTTCCAATTCACCAAAATAATCTAGGAACGTCAAGATAGTACACGAATCAATACACATAACCTAGAATTGAAGTTCACAATTGTTAGTCAAACTCATTTAGGTTATCAACCCCTCTTTGCATACTTCTTTACTCCTACCCAATCCCTCCTACTAGATTTTAGGTTTTAAAGAACATGCATGTGTATTTAAACTTCCATTTCCCCCTTTTAATTAAAAGTTTAAAATAAATGAAAAAGGGTTGGAGATTCTACCTCCAAGAGTGGAGATGAAGACAAGTAGCTGGAATTTTCCGGGCTTGGATGACTTTGGAAAATCAGTTGAAGAGGATGAGACTCTCTCTCTCAAGAACCCTCTCTTCCTTCTCTCTAGTTCTATCCAGAAAATGTGCAAAAATGAAGTGTTGGCTCGTTTTATTGAAGAAGAGATCGGGTTGAAAAATTATAAAATCTAGAGCCGAGTCGGGTCTGCGGTCGCACTCTGCAATCGCAGAGTGGAAATGCAGTCCGCGTAATGGACCGCAGAAGTGCTCCAAAAACCTGACTTGTCTGTCTGGGTTTGCGATAGAAATACGGTCCGCATTTCAGTTCTGCGGTCGCATAATGCGCCGCAGAATTGACCTCCACAAATCCCTGAGGAACTTATGTGATGATTACGTGGTCCACATATTGATTATGCGATCGCATAGTGGACCGCATTTTCAACTTTAATTTTGACAATTCTTCTGCTTCACTCTGCGGTAGGAATGTGGTCCGCATAGCTGATCTGCGACCGCATTCTGGACCGCATAAATGACAATTTTATGGAAACTTGATTCTTTTGATTTTTAAAGCTTAGATCTCTACCAAGGGTCCGAACCGCGGCGAGCTTGCGAGCTACTAGGTTTTAAGCACAAAATTTTACGGGGCCTTACAGTATGTAGGAGCTATAGACATAGTATCTACATGAAAGTGCAGGATCCCTATAGACATGCTAGCTAAATGAGCTGCATAAATCTTATAGAATTAGTATCTACGTATGCAAATGCAGAATTTCTTATAGGCATGGTAGATAAATGAGAGCGTCGAATTACTATAGGCATAATATCTACGTAAGAAAATACAGAATTCCTATAGGCACAGTATCTACATGTGTAAGTGCAGAATTTCTGAAAAAACCTAAGGCAGGATATCCACAGATGAAGATGTAGAAATACAAACCGATAGACAGGATATCTATGTGATATGTGGCAATCAGAAATTCCTACAGGCAAGTTATCTACCCTTTGCATGCAAGGTTTTTCCCTCCCCTTTTCACTAGCCATCCCCAATAGTTATTACAAGTTATTATAGCTCAGAATGGAATAAGAAAAAGCAAAATTACCCCAGAAATTAAAAGTACAACCAAGGGGAGCCTAATTCGGAATCCATGGCTGAAATATGAGATGAACCAACTCCAAAAGATCATGATCCAAAGCCTTTCTCACATTTGGATGTGTCAGAGTTCCCTAAGAGCCGCAAGTGGACTCCGGGTATTGCTCACACCCAAATGCATAACCAAATTAAGACATAGCGTAGTGTGGAAGGGCCAGCCCTCAAGTATCCAAGTTCAGAGGGAACTCAAGCTCCCAAGGCAAGGCCCACAGGAGGGGAGAAGAACTTAGAAGCTAAGAGAGAGTGCAAGTGCAGAAGCGGAAATCTAAAAGGGGAGAGGGAAAAAGGAATAACCTAAACTCAGTGCACATACGGGTATATGGAAGTAGGGAATTTGCAAGAATACAAGAAGAGCAGGATGATGGGCATATCTAGCAATGGGATATGCTGGCAGACCCTCCAGCCTGTTTAGAGGTTAGGACCTCATCCGTTCAGAACCCAGTTCATGGACAACAACTCCTGTTGCCATGCCCTAAGTCACTACTCACAAACACATTAGTGGTAATGGGATGAGCAAAGATTCACGGTACAAATAGGCAGTAGAACATAGGCATACCAAAATTAATATTGAACTCCACATAGACAGTAAAGTAGACATGGATATAAAGACCGTAAGTAAACACATTGGGGTGATGCTGAAACTAAAATTAGGACAAATATGTTTCAAAGAAACAAGTGAAAAAGAAATACTCTTGTAAAAGTCAAAGTGCAAACAGGAAGGCATAATACTTTTAAGTGAGAGCTCAGAAGAGATTGTGAAATTGTATAGTTTGAAGTATGTTCAATCATGTGTCTTTGTGTTAAAGAGGTCATGTATTTATAGTGTGAAAGTCATAAGAAAATAAGGTAAGAAAATAATTGAAAACTAATTATAAATCAATTACACAAGGCTTTCCCTTAATTAAGGGATTAAGATTCAAACAGGTAAAACCACTTAAGGAAGGGAATTAATAAACACTTTGTGTAACGCATGAAATTGGGGGAAAGTTCATAAAGGTTATTTAAGGAAAGGGTTTTGACAATACATGGTTGTACAATTTAAGGAAAGAAAATCAATTAACAGCCAAGAAATTTGAGGCCAGAGATTTTGTATGAATGAACCAAGTCATAAAGATGGGAAAGATTTTAACTTAAGGAAAATCGGCAAACAAATCAATTAGACCTATTTAAAAGGAATTCTGAATCAATCACAAGTTTGAAAACCCTTTTTTGAAGAAAGATTCCTCACATATAAAAGCATACAAACACGTTAAACATGAAAGAAACTTGTCATGCCCTTGTAAATCAATAGAAAGAATCCAGAGTTTAGCACAAAGGTCATAGTCGTATGAAAACAAAGAGGTCCAAACTCAATTTAAAGACTAGAAGTCAATCTGAAAGAATTAGGGGTTTCGAAGTGAAACCCTAAGAAAACATAAAGCAAGGATGAGAGGGCAGGAAACTGAATCTAAATCATGTTTGGAAGCTTCGGAACTCATGAAAACATGATATCAAAGTAACAAGCAATCACAGTAGAAGGATTCAAAGAATATAATGGTAAATACTGATAAGAACAGTAGAAAAAACATGCTTAGAAGAAGGCAAATAAAGAAACTTAAAACTTAGCAGGAAAATATAGTAGAAGGGCACAAGAACACCGAAAAAGTATAGCAGAAAGCATATAGGAAAACACAGTAAGATAAATATATTAAAACATGGTAAAAAATACAGTGGAGAGGCATATCAGAACACAGTGGAAGAAAATAGCAGAGCATAACATAGAAAACACATTAGAAGAAAGAACAGAATATAGAAAGCAATAGAAGAACATATGTGGTAAAAGAAGAACATAAGAACATAGTAGAGACAAACACACACAAAAGAAAGGGAGAGGAAGTCAGATAAACACTTTAAGCATTTTCAGAAAACCCTAAATAAAAAATAAGCGATTTTGAAAGTAATTTTGAAAGAAAAAATTGGGAAATCGTTTGGAAACTCAATTAGAGCATGGATACACAACAGATCTAAGAAAATCGGAGAAAAACTTTGAAGAGTTAGGGTTTCCGAAGAACCCTAGAAAATGAGAAAGCCTTGAAAGGTCACCGATCGGAGTCGGAGAAGTACGGAATCAAACTCAAAAGACTAGGGTACGTCGGAGAAAGGTCGGAGATGGCCGAAAACCTCGAGTCGGCAAAGGTCTGAGTGAAGACCTTTGAGGTCTGGCCTTGAATCTTCAAGTATCAGGCACATAGGAGTAATAAGATGCGAGTATAGAACCCTCATGGCCTGAGAAGCCATGGTTTTCGGTGGGTTTCACGGTTGAAGACGGTAGGAGACGATTAGGGTTCCAGGAATGCTCGAGAGAGTTTGAGAGACGAAGGGATTCAAAGGCGGCTGATTAGGTGAAAGTGGTTAGGGTTGTTCGAAAAATTAAAAAAGGAAAGGGGAAATTATGTCCGTTGATCAAAATGATCAACGGCCTGGATCAAAAGGGGAGCCGGGCAAATTTTTTAATTGGGTCATGGGCGGGCAAATTTAGGATTTGGGTCCGATACGTTTCAAAATGCAACTGGGGTTTAATGAGGGGTCAATTTGGGCTAAATTTAAAATGAAATAGTGTTAACTTTTTAATAGCCACTTTTTCCTTTTTATATTATAAAAATAGTAAAATAATTTCGGAAAATATATTAAAGGTGCTAAATTAATTAATAGTACATAAATATTAGATTAAAAAATACTGGAATTAAATTTATAATTATAAACGTAATTAATTCTTAAAATAGGCTAATATTGCAATTAAGTACAATTTAGCTTTAAAAATACCAAATGAATTTATAAAAATATGTAAAAATTACCTGATCATTATTTTGGTATAAATATGAGGATAAAATAAGTGAATCACCAAAATAATAATTTTGGTAATAATTATTGGTTTTGTACTGTTAAAATAGGGCAATAAATTGGTTTTAAAAATCTTTTAAAGACTGGAAAAAATAATAAACTACTCGAACATGCTTTTATATATATATATATATATATATACTATATTAAAAGTAAGAACCTCTTAATTAAAAATTTAAATTACCTTTTTACCCTTCTTATTTTAATAACGTATTAAATTTTTAAAAAAAAACTACAAAGAAATACCTACATAAAGACGCCTACAAAAAGAAACCAACGAGGAAAAGAAGCGACGCTTAGAAAGAGGGAAAAAACGTTTGCAAAGAGACACCAAGCTTTGGGTCACTTTAATTCTCTCTTTGTCGTTCCCATTTTATTTTTCTTCTTTTTTAAGAATTTACTTCGAGATGAAAGCAGGACAATTGCAAAAAATGAGATAAATGGAAGAAGCAGATGGAGTTTTATATCTTGAAAAAAATTAATCATTTGCCGTTGTGTAGTCGTACTCGGTGGTGAAGCTAGGAATTTTTTCAAGAGTGTTCAAATTTAAAAGAAGTGAAAAAAATTCCGACAAAGGGTGTTCAATATGTGTTATATACTTCAGAAGCATAATATTTTACCTATTTAAACAGTGTAACTTTTCCAATGGTGGTACTTCAGGTACCATCACACAATAAGATTATTAATTATTTAAAAGATAGAAAACAAATTGGTATGTCTTTTCCTTAATACTTAACAGTTATGTCTTTCTAATTGTGAATAACTAAAACTATCCCTTTTAATTTTTATTTTTAACCATTGGCAGACATTAGATAACTAGATTTCGTTCTTTTTATGTTACACAATAGATGAAGACAGTCAATAATGCCAAGATTAAACAACATTTACGGTATTAAAATTTTTTGAGTTATTTTATTTGTAATTTTTCTTTCTTCCTTATCTTTTTTCCTTGATAATGTGATAGATTGTTATAGCAAAGAGATGGAAAAACGAAATGTAACGTGACTAAGATTATTGCAGAGACAATGATCATATCAATGTAAAAACAAGAGGAGTTAAAATGAAAGAAGTTTAGATAAGAAAAAAATACATATTTAATTAAGTTGTGAGAAGGAACAACTTTTTACTATGCTACTAATCTTCAGAGTTTATGAATGATTAGTTACAAAGCATGAAAAACCTGCTACTTTTTTTCATATACGAAATTACAATTGGTGAATTACTTTTTGAAGTCACTATCATATATGTTTTTCCTTTTTTTCATTTCCTTCAAAAACAGTTTTTGCGCCATATTATTAAGCAATCATTTTATGATAGTCTATAAGATTATTCAGTGAGCGTAACTTTAATTAATTGAGTAAATATTAATTTATTTTGGCAATAAATTTTTATCTTTCTATCGTTAGCATCATATGAAAATATTATTAACTGAAATGTAGTTTTCTGAAAACATCTTATTTGCATTCATTTTATATTTTTCATTAAAATTCACTCGCATAATTTTACTCCATTGAATCATTTTTAGTATTTTATAATAATTTTAGGATACTAATTTTCCAATTCAGTGGAATCTTCCTTATTGTGCAAACATATAAATATGTGAAGAAATTTGAAAGAAAAAAAAAGACCGATAACAAGTTTGATAGTGCATGATTGTTCGGCTACAAAATGAGGATTCATCTATTTTACTGGGAAAATTATGAGAAAAGGCCACAAGTAGACACGTGGAGTCCAAAATCAAGCGAAAAGATAATTATACTACTATGACGATTGATAGAAAGGATACTTGGAGCAAATATTATTTATCTGCTGTGGAGATCTAATAATTAATCGAAATGTCAAGCTTTGTCCATGTCTCTTTTGCTTGATTCGTTAATGTTGATGAACAAGTCAATCTTCGCAAGACCAATAATGGAATATTTTACATAATTATGCATACACGTGCAACGCACGTGAGGAGAAACTAGTATATATATATATATATATATATATATATATATATATATATATATATATATATATATATATATATATATATATATATATATTAATTATTTTGCATATAAAAAATATATATACAGAGAAAAATTGGGTATCAACAATATTATTTTGTTTTTTTATGTAATTTTAATTTATATTTTTTTTATGTTAAGTGAAATATTCACTTTTTATTTTATGTTTTTTGTGCGTTATTTTTTTTAATATTAATTCTATTCAACCTCGAAAAATAACAGAGCAAATAAACCAAATAACTTCAGCAGGAAATAACAAAAACTAATCCGAAAATAAAATATTTTTTGGTATGAAGTTTTCCAAAAAATCATAATAAAATACATAGTATATGAGAAAAACTTCTGCTCCCTTTGTTGAGTTTTCAAGCATGAAATAAATTTTTTTTTAAATTTAGAAAATAACAGAGGAATTAACAAAAGTTTATTAGAAAATTACATATTGCAGGAAAAAATATTAAGCATTTTTAGCAGATGAACTAAAAGAACTTCAGCATACAAAAAATTATATGAAAAATATTTTACATATTACTGAAAACATAGGCATTTTTTGGTATGAAGTTTTTCAAAAATATAATAATAAAATACCTAGTGCAGGAGGCAAGCTTCAGCTAATTTGCTAAAGTTTTTGTTCAATATTAAATTTTAATTATTTTTTTTAAACCCAGTTTAGGAGGAAAACTTCAGCTCTTTTGCTGAAGCTTTTACAAAAGAATTAAAAAACTTCAACATCCTTGCTGAAGATTTTGTTCAATATTAAATTTTAATTTATTTTTTATTTTTTTAACCCAGTGTAGGCGGAAAAAGATGAACGAAAAAACTTCAGCATCCATGCTGAAGTTTTTGTTCAATATTAAATTTTAATTTTTTTTTATTTTTTGTACCCAGTGTATGAGGAAAACTTCACTTCATTTGTTGAAGTTTTTAAATATTAACTAAAAAACTTCAGTATCATTGTTGAAGTTTTTGTTCAATATTAAAATTTTAATTTTTTTTTTGTTTTTTTCACCCAGTATAGGAGAAAAACTTCAGCTCTTTTGCTGACATTTTTAAAAATGAACTAAAAAGCTTCAGCATCGATGCTGAAGTTTTAGTTCAATATTAATTTTTTTTTACCTAGTATAGGGGAAAAACTTCAGCTTTTTTGCTAAAGTTTTTAAAAATTATCGAAAAAACATTCGCATCCATGTTGATGTATTTATTCAATATTAAATTTAAATTTATTTTTTATTTTTTTAATCTAGTGTAGGAGGAAAACATCAGCTCTTTTGCTGAAGCTTTTAAAAATGAACGAAAAAACTTCAGCATCCATACTGAAGTTTTTGTTCAATATTGAATTTTAATTTACGGAAAAGGGCCAGATTTATGCCTGAACTATTCGTTTTGGTACAATAATGTCCTCCATCCACCTATTGGACCAAATATGCCCTTCCGTTAATATTTTTGCCTCACAAATGCCCTTTGAGTTAACAAAGGGACACGTGTCATCGTCCTGTTGGCCCATTATAAATATTTCTTAATTAATTAAAAAGACCCATTATTCATACCCAAAAAATAATTTTCTAAAGCAATTTTTCCAAAAGTTTTTTTTACTAAAAATTGAAGAAAAAAAAAGAATTTTTTTTCCAGTTTTTACAAAAAAATAGATTTTTTTTCTAAAATAATATTTTTGTAAAAACAAAAATAAAATCTAAAAAGCAATTTTCTAAAGCAATATTTTTGTAAAAACAAAAATAAAATCTAAAAAGCAATTTTCTAAAGCAATATTTTTGTAAAAATTGGAAAAAAAACTAAATTGTTTTCCTACAAACTGAAAAAATCAAATAAAAATTCCAGTTTTTAGAAAAATATTTCTTTAAAAAACTGAAAAATAATTTCTAAAACAATAATTTTTGTATAATCTGGAAAAGAAAATATAATTTAGTTTTTGATAAAAATTTAATTTATCAATTATTAAAGGTGGAGGAGCTAAATTATTTTTTATAATTGATAAATTACATTTTTATCAAAAACTAAATTACATTTTTTTCAGATTTTTCTAAACTAGAAAAAAAACTTGAAAAAAAAAAACTGGAAAAAATTCCTTTTTTTTTTTAGTTTTTTGTAAAAAAAAGTTTTAGAAAAATTGCTTTAGAAAAATATTTTTTGGGTATGAATAATGGGTCTTTTTAATTAATTAAGAAATATTTAGAATGGGCCAACATGACGATGACACGTGTCCCTCTATTAACTCAAAGGGCATTTGTGAGCCAAAAATATTAACGGAAAGACATATTTGGCCCAATAGGTGGATGAAGGATATTATTGTACCAAAACGAATAGTTCAGGGACAAATCTGGCCTTTTTTCGTTTAATTTATTATTTATTTTACCCAGTGTAGGAGGAAAACTTTAGTTCTTTTGCTGAAATTTTTAAAAATGAATTAAAAAACTTCAGCACCTATACTGAAGTTTTGCTAAAGTTGTAAATATTTTAAAACTTCAGCTCGTTTTGCTAAATCTTTTAAATATTAACTAGATAACTTTAGCTTGTTTAGCAAATAAACAAGATATATACTTCAACATATGTAAAAACTCAGCTTGCTTAGCAAATAAACGAAAAGATTCAGCGTATTATGCAGAGGAAAACTTCAGCATATTTGAATTTGTCGGATTAGAATCTTAGAATTCAACGTGAAATAAATTTAGAATGCAAATTCAACCTATCAATGAAGTCCGTCAAACAACTTCAATCAATCAACCAGAAAACATATATCATGAAATTAACTAGTTTCAAAAATTATTTTGAACTCTGAAGATGAATTTAATTACTTACAATGTATTTTGTAATTTTGAATTTGAAATTTGAATCTGGTGGCGATCTGAGGAGCGACGGATAAATTTTAATCTAGTGGCGATCTTTTATATATTTTGGAAGGGGTATAATGGTCATATTATTACGAATTTTTTATTAGTTGGTTACGAAATCAATAATTTTTAAAAATAGGGGATAGGTTAAAAGGTGGCATAAATATAAGGTATGGCTGCAAATCGTCCAATTGAATTGTATGAATAACTCATCTATTTTTAGAAAAATTTCTCTAATACTACTTTTGAGTTTCTTTTAAATATTTCAGCCTTAAAAATCCATGCAATATGCTTTTTAAAATTTTATCAACAATATTAAAATGTTCCAGCTTTTCAGTCTACTTTTCTTAGTTAGACTGTTGAAAGTCACATATATTCAAAAACAATAAAGAATCCAAATTCTAGAATAATAAAATAACACAGAGTAACTTTTTCTCTATAAATAGAGTGGTTTTATTCCATTATAAATAATCCCAAATCAATAAGAATTCTCTCTCTACTTTTCGCTTCACTATTCTTCTTCTTTTTCTATTGCTTTATAACACATTGTCAGCACGAGACTCTAACCAATTGAGTAGAAGCTTTGTGATTGAGCATAATGATTGCCAATTATTCCTTGAACTTCCTTAATGATTAAATTCTGAATTTAGGGTATGTATTTTAGCGTATTTTTCTCTTTTATTCTGTAGTTTGGTTTTAAATACAAGCAATGACAACAAAACTTGATTATAACTCTAATAGAGTTAGTAAAAAATTATAACCACTCGAAGTGGTAAATTTCTACGTCATGCCATGATTAAAACTTATGTATCATCGCGAGCACAAGAAGTGGAAACCCGTCTCATTGAATTTACTTTAATCTCATTTCCTTAAGAGAATGTGGTAGCAACATGTAATAAGTCTGAAAGAAAATAAAATTATTACTGTGAGGGTATCAACGGATGTTGACGTAGCAATAGACGAAATTATAATGGTTATCATTGTGGTAATGAGAATAATAAAGATTCTCAAAATAATCTTTCACTCTGTGAAAGTAATATTTGTCGTGGATTTGCACATGGAATTTTGTAAAGCACATATAAATGATTATGGTCCATTCCTGATATGACTATGACAACATGTCATTTATGAATACATATTTATTTTTGCAAGAATATGAGAATGTTAGTGGTATATACCACACTCACCTCTATAAGGAGGTTTGAGAGGAAATAAGAAAATAGTTTTATTATTATGGTAAATGATCATGGGTCACGTATTTATTGTACGCCAAAATATCTTAGCATTGTGATTACTAAATATCACGACCCCAGTTCACGCTTCGTGAACTATCGTGACGGTACCTAGTCTCTACGACTCGGTAAACTTAACAAATGTGAAAAATGAACTAACTTGCAAAATAAATAATCAAAAGCTGAAAACAACTGAAGAAAATAATATTTAAACACCACTTGTCATATACATATAACTTCTCAAAATCTGATACAATATCCCAAAACCCAAAACCTCACGGATACACAAGCTGAGAAAGACACTGCATAGCTCTAATATCCGAATGTCTAACAAGACCAAAAGTATAGATGGGCTAAATTCTAAAATGCAGGAATAGAAAGAGACTCATCGGTCTACGAACGCGACAGATATATCTTGATGTTCCGTAGAATCGCCTCGCCTCAAGAATGGTAAGCCTGAGTAGTGGTACCTGGATCTGCACATGAAAAACATACGCAGAAAGAGCATGAGTACACCACAACGGTTCTCAATAAGTGCCCAGCCTAACCTCGGTCGAGTAGTGATGACGAAGGTCAGGGCTTTACTGAGGTTATTAAATAACAAAAATGACAGTATCAAAAAAATAGTATAATTGAGAATCTATAATAAAAGTCGATACAAGATAATAAGAGTACAATAACAGGAGCAGAAATAAAGGCAAACCACAAGGAAATACCGCTGATCGTACCATTCAGACACTTGAAGATATGCTACGAGCATGTGTTCTAGATTTCAAAGGGAATTGGGATGACCATCTTCCACACATAGAATTCGCCTACAATAATAGCTACCATTCTAGTGTTAAAATGGCCCCATACGAGGCACTATATGTGAGAAGATGTAGATCACTAGTTGGATGGTTCGAAGTCGGTGAAACAGAATTATATGGTCTAGATTTGATTCACCAAGCCATTAAGAAGGTGAAAGTAATACAGGAGCGATTGAGGACAGTACAAAGCACGCAAAAGTCTTATTCCGATGTCCGACATCGTGATCTAGAATTCGAGGTTGCTGATTGGGTTTCCCTGAGGATCTCACCGATGAAGGGTGTTATGCGTTTTGGGAAGAAAGGTAAGCTGAGTCCACAGAATATCGGGCCGTATAAAGTTCTTCAACGAATTGGACAAGTTGCTTATGAGATAGAATTGCCATCCTAATGAGAATTTGTCCACCCGGTATTCCATGTATCTATGTTGAGGAAATGTATTGGAGACCCTTCTCGGTTCGTCCTCGTCAATGATGTAAAAGTTACAGGGGATCTATCATATGAAGAAATGCCAGTGGCTATATTAGATCGACAAGTCCGCAGGCTGAGAACGAAAGATGTAGCTTCCGTCAAAGTATTGTGGAGGAACAGGAATGTGGAAGAAATGACATGGGAAGCAGAAGATGAAATAAAGTCTAAATACCCTTACCTATTCCAAAATTAAGGTAACAAAGATGTTGGTGGAACGGATGATACATTAGAAGGCGAAACAGCTCTATGAGGTAAGCAATAACTTGAGAATACTCTTCCTTAATACAAAATGGTGATATGCAAATAATGTAAATATGAATAATTCTTTGTGTAGACTTGTAAGTCCATATGTTGGGATTAACTGCTTGTAAGTTTTGCTAGTGACCATTTTTATATGGGAAAATTGACCGAAAATTTCCGTCAGAATCCAGGATGATTAGGACTCCCCATAGACCCTTACATTCGAGCACGAATGTTC
>MU746736.1:24400-43167 GCA_026770625.1 Nicotiana glauca
TTGGAATCCACGATGATTTGGACTCCCCATAGACCCTTACATTCGAGGACGAATGTTCCGGGGGGGGGGGAGGGTGTTACAACCCATATTCACGTATGTTATCTCATGACATAAGGTAGTCGACGTAAATCCATGAAGTGATTATCTTTAAGATGATAAGAAGTTAATCTTATTGGTCTTATATGATACAAAGGTGTACAAGGGTGGTTAACAAGTATTAGAAGTTAAACGAATCAAGGATGTTGTCAGCCGTATTTTAGGGTAAACCTATAGGTGCTTAATACACTCAAGAGGTAGTGTTTTATGGTATTTGAATCATATAATATCCGTATCAAAATTCTTGAAGTCAAACGAGTTATGAGATAAAAGTCGAAAAAAGTTGTCGCAACTTAGGTTTATAATTTTACTTAAACATTAGTTCAAATGTTACTAAGCTTTTCTCCCAATTTAATCATAGTTATGGGTTAATATAACCACCAAATTGAATATCAATCAGTCTAGTTTCCAACGCATCAAACTGTTCGTCGATACAATCTCAGAGTAGAGAGATATTCGCATTTTTGTGAGACTGCGCCAACCACCTCTCTATGGGGCCCACTTAGGCGGTTTAAGATATATATATATATATACACACATATATATATGATGACTCCAACCCATTTTAAGTCTTTTTTTCACTATATTCAGACCTTAGAACCCTAGGAGCATCCTCTAAAGGTTCTCTCAAGATTTAAGGCCCGAACAAAGGGCAAACAACACAAATCAATTGTCGGGAATCCCGTGGCACTAGTAAGTTTCTTGTTCTTCTTGTTTTTGCTCATTTTTGTGTTGTTCCAGCTCATGTGAGAGGTTGTTTTAAGGATTTTATGTTCTGTAAATACTCCCTCTAGTTCTTAATATCAACCCTGGGTTATTTCAATCCCTTTAAAGTGATTCTAGTACCGAAAAACCCTAATTCATTGCTAGTTTTGCTTCCTTGTTATGGTGGTAGAATTGGAGGTATATTTCGTGGATAATTAAGGTCAAATTGGAGTTTTTCTTTATTTCTAAAGGTAAGAAGCCTCTTACTCTACATATATTTAAGATTATCTAAGTTGCAACTAATTCATTGAAGCTAGAACTTGTGGAATATATATTGAATGGCTTGGTAGTAATGTTATCGGTTGGTGGACTGTATTGGGAGGTTCAATATGATTAACATTGGTGTTGTTTGGGCTGTTGGTGATTGTTTTCACTTTTGGTAAGTCATATAAATAGGGGAGGTGCTGTCCTTTTCATTGTAAAATAGGTTGTGGTCGATACATAATAGTTACAACACTAAACTTTAACGATAGTGTCATTTCTCTTATTGTAGACTAAGGAGTCACGACATTTTCATATCTTGAGGTTGGGCAGTTTGTACAAGGTATGTGAGGCTATCCCTTTCCTTCTTTTTCATGACTCCGATTGTACATAATGTAATGATCGAGCTTCCAAAGATACTCTACTCTTAGAAGCTAGCAGTACTTACATTGTTCCCCCTCTTATGGAACGATTGATGTTGATGTCGCTTATCTTTTCTTATGTTATCAATGTTGTTTGAACTTACTGATTCTTATAAGGTTCACTGTGAAGAGTTAGTCCTAATAACGTGTACAGACTACATCACTCCAAAAGCTTTAGAACCTGATTCCATGAGTCGAGAATGCAGTATATATATGTATCTATTTTACTCTACCGAGCCGCGCTATAGTCGGCCGGGTACAACACCTATTGTGCAACCACTAATTTGTTGGGTTTTGCCGAGCTCCATGTGGCCGGTATGATTCTACTAAGCCTTATTATGGTCGGGTACATTTTTACCGAGCCTATTACAGCCGAGTATGATATGATTATGATGCCCACAGAGGCATATGTTTTAACAGTTTATGTATGTATACATATGTATCATGCATTTCATGTCTGTTTCCCTCAGAGGTACCCAGATGTTACAGGTTGTATATGCTCTATCCCTGCTTACATTACTATTTGTACTTATGGTTTTATGACTTACATACTCAGTACTTTATTCGTAGTGACGTTCCCTGCCTTACATACTCAGTACTTTATCAGTACGAGCAGGAAAGGCATAGTATCTGGCCTTTCCTCCTCCTCGAGGGCGACCTCTACCTCCCCAACATCCATGTCTAGCTGGCTAAGCAAGTGGGTAGTACTTGGAGTTGTAATAAAATGTTGAGACCTCTACGGGGCATGCTGTGGCTGAGAATTCTGTGGAGGTGCACTCCTCCCAAGTCTAGGGAAATCCCTCACAACGTGGCATGTATCACCAGACTCAAAAAAAGCTCTGAGAGGACGTGGTGGCTGTGACTGGATAGGGTCAGGTCAGCTAGACTGACCTCTGAAAGCACCCCGCTCAGGAGGCGTGCTAGAAACTAAAGGTGCATAATAAGGCTCCTGAGATTTAGGAGGAACTGGAGCACTACTGGTTGCTAGAAGATCTGAATGAATGAGCATTACTGCAGATAATCCCTACCGTGATGATCTGCAGCTGGGGTACGAGCACCCGAATAATGGCCTGACTCTCGACACCTCTTGGCCTCCCTCTCTTCTCTCTCCCTAGCATGCATACCCTGAATCCTCCTAGAAATGCTTACCACCTACTGATAAGAAATGTCCATCTCCAACTCATAAGCCAAGCTAGATCTGATGCTGGGAATAAGCCCCTCAATAAACCGGCGAAGCCTCTTGCAAATAGTAGAAACCAAGGCTGGTGCATGCTTGGCCAAATTAGTGTAACGAACAGCATACTCTGAAACAGTCATAGCACCCTGGTGCAAATGCTCAAACTCTTTGCGCCATGAGCCCCTAAGTCTTTGAGGGACATACTCCCTTAGGAACATATCTGAAAACTTAGTCCAAGCCAGTGAAGCAGCCTCATCTGGACTGTCTAACTCATAGGTGTGCCACCACTCATAGGCGACTCCTCGAAGTTGAAAGGTAGTGAAGGAAACCTCGCTCGATCCTGAGATACCCATGGTTTGGAGAATGCGATAACACTTATCAAGAAATCCCAGAGCATCCTGTGATGCTAGACCACTAAATACGGGAGGCTTGTACCTCTTGAACCTCTCAAGCCTCAGCTCCTCCTCCTCAAAATTCGCTTCCCTAACCTCGGGCTGAACTGGCACTGTAGGCGGTACAAGAGTAATCTCAGGGATCTGCTCAACATGCACTCGCTGGTCAAGAGTGAGAGCGGCACGAGTCTGTGCTCCTCCCCCGACCTGGGATGTGGTTGCAGTAAGGGGAAGCAACCCTGCTTGAGCCAAAGTGATGTACATGCTCATGAACTGTGCCAAAGTCTCCGGAAGAGCTAGAGTAGTAGTAGCAGTAGGCATGTATGGTGCTTGGACTCCAACTGGAATTGCTGGTGGTACCTCGGCGGAAGCTCATGCAAATGCTCTGGCTGCAGCACATGCGCGTCCTCGGCCTCTACCCCGGCCCTGGCCTCTGGTATCTGCAGTAGGGGGCGCGGGTGCCGGATCATCTCGAGTAGCACGTGTACTCACCATCTGTAAGAGAATAGAAGATAAAAGTTTAGAATTGTGATGTCAAAATATCGCATGGCAAGGAAATCAAATGAAGTGGAAATTTTCATAACAGTTACATAGCCTCTCGTAGATAGGTACAGACGTCTCCGTATCGATCAGTGAGACTCTAATAAGCCGTCTTGTGATCTGTGACTCCTATGAACCTAGAGCTCTGATAGAAACTTGTCACGAGCCCAATTTGCCCTCCGTTGAACTATTGTGACGGCACCTAGTCTCTATGACTAGGTAAGCGTAACAAATGCAAAAAATGAACTAACTTGTGAATAAATAATCAAAATCTTAAAAAAAAACAGAAGCAAAAAATATTTAAATGTCGCTCGGCATATACATATAACTTTTCAAAATATGATATAATATCCCAAAACTCGAAAACTCACAGATCCACAAGTTGAGAAAGCCACTACATAGCTCTAATATCCGAATGTCTAACAAGATCAAATGTATAGAAGGGCTAAATTCTAAAATGCAGGAATAGAAAGAGACTCCTCGGTCTATGGATGCGACAGACATACCTCGAAGTCCTGTAGAATCGCCTCGCCTCAAGAATGGTAAGCTTGAGTAGAGGTACCTAGATTTGCACATGAAAAATATGCACGGAAAGGGCATGAGTACACCACAGCAGTACTCAGTAAGTGCCAAGCCTAACCTCAGTTAGGTAGTGACGAGGAAGGTCAAGGCCCTACTGAGGTTAATAAATAACAAAAATGACAGGATAAGATGAACAGTATAATTGAGAATCCATAGTAAGAGTCTATACAAGATAGTAAAAGTACAATAACGAGAGCAAAAATGAAGGCAAACCACAAGGAAATACCGCTCACAACAAGGATGATAATCGGGGATCTCTTGGTATCCCGAAGATCTCTTGGTATCCTCAATATACATACACTAGGGATATCTTGGTATCCCGAAGATCTATAGGTATCCTCAATATACGTCCCAGGGATCTCTTGGTATCCCGCACCTCAGTCCAGATCATAAATACATGCAGGGGATCTCCCGAGATGCCATCCCATAGTCCCAAATCAAATCACATAGCAACAACACAATAATATTAAATTAAATGTTAATTTCGTACTAAGTAAACAGTTGATTTTTGCCTAACATGCTTCACGTAATGCAATTAAGGCAGTTTAAGCAAATAGGCAATTAAGTCAACTAAGCATGCTTTTCTAACTAACAACAGGCTATGTTTGCCAGTAGAATAAAAGGGAAAGAAAGGAACTCAGTTTAAATATTTAAAGTAAAATCGGATTTTCAACAATTAGCCCAAGTACGCACTCGTCACCTCACGTACAAGGCATTTCAATTATCGAATATATCATATCCTAAGAGGAAGGTCCCCCACACAAGGTTACACAAGCCACTTACCTCAAACCAGCTCAAAAATCAACCCGGCACCACGTCTTTGCCATGAGTACTTGACCCCAAATGGCCCAAATCTATTCAATTCAATTGCATAATATAAATAACACTTCAAGTAATTGATTCTACAATTAAAGTCTAAGCTAATATGTGAAATTATGTAAAATAACAAAAATTCCCCCCGCGCCCACGCCTCAGAATCGGGTAAAATTTACATTTTCAAAAACCTCGTACTCTCACGAGTCTATAAATAACAAGAGCAGTGAAATCAAAGTCCAAATGACCCCTCAAAACCTCATTTAAATGCCTCTTAAACTCAAGCCCTAATTACCCATTTTTCCCAAATTTATCACCACTAATTAGGTCTTTAATCACATAAAAACGAGTTATGAAGTCAAGGATGTTACATCCAAGTTATTCCCCTTTGCTTTCCTAAAAAATATCTCTTAAAAGCTTCAAACCCGGATGAAAATGGTGAAAGAATCTCTCAAATTTGTGAAGGCAATTATTTATATGTTCTGCCCAGTGAAATCCACATTTGTGACCCTGGGACCGCATCTGTAGTCTCACTTTTGTGGGCAAAAGGTTGCACCTGCGACATTCACTTAAAGCCCAATTTTCGTATTTGCGGAGCATTTACCGCAGGAGCAGTTTCACTTCTGCGAGCCATTCACCGCATATGTAGTTCCTGAGGAATTGACTCAAAGTGACCCAGTTAGTCGCTTCCGCAGCATTGCATCTGCAGTCCCCAAACCGCAGATGCAAAAATACCAGAAGCAGCAAAAATACAGCATCTATAATATCTTCTCAATTTCTCATTAACCATCCGAAATCATCCCGAGACCCACGGAACCTCAACCAAAAGCGCAAACATCACCTAATACCTTATTTAAACTTGTACCAATGTTCAAAACACTTCAAACAACATCAAAACAACCAAAACTCATCGGAATCAAGCCTAAGTTTCTAAAATCTTGCGAATTTCGCTTTTGATAAAAAAAAACCCAACCAAACCACGTGCGAATGACCTAAATTTTGCACACACATCCCAAATGAAACAACAGAACTACTATAGCTCTCGAAATTCCTTTCAGACCCTTCAGATCAAAATCTCGCTATCGAACTGGAAACTTCAAAGGTTCAACCTTCGGCATTTTAAGCCTAAATTAGCTATGGACCTCCAAAACACAATCCGAGCACGTTCCTAACCCCAAAATAACCCACAGAGCTATCAGAACCATCGGTTTTCCATTCTGAAGCCGTCTTTACACTATTCTGATTACGGTCAATTTTCCAACACTTAAGCTTTCTTTTAGGGACTAAGTGTCCCAAAACTCTCCGAAATTGAAAATCGAACATCCTGGCAAATCACATTAGCAGAAATAAACTTGAGGAAAGCAGTTAATACGGGGTCGGGGTGTTAATTCTTAAGACGACTGGCCGGATCGTCACACAAAAAGATAGCAGTAATGCAAGAAACAAATCTTGTGTATAATTTTGACCATAACCATAATGGTATAACTTTCTTTTTAAAAGAGATTCACCATATGGATATTGATGAATATGTGGTACTACGAAATAAATTTAGAACTCTATAAGAGCTAATTATACTATTTTAGAGAAACATAATTGATACTAATAAATTATCGTATTGTAGTAAATCTCAAACAAACTAATTTAGTTTTCAAAGTATACACAAAAGCGGTTGATTATATTGAGACTATAAATTGTAACGACCCGACTGGTCATTTTGCTTTCTAAAACCCCGTTTCCCTAAATAACATTTCTCGTACTTGCTTTTTCTGACTTATGACTTGCGGGGATGGTCGATTTAGGATTTGGAAGAGTTTGGGTTGAAATCAGAACACTTGGTTACTTAAGGTTGGGTTAAAAAGCCAAGTTTGACATTGGCCAACATTTTTAGTACCAACAGGTTCGTATGACAAATTCGGACATGGGTGTATCTCCAAATAGGGTTTTGGATGACCCAAAAGTGTTTTGGGGCCTAATAGTGAAAGTTGATTCCTTAAGGATTTTGAAGTTCTTTAAATTTGGTTTGGAGCGGGTTTTTATGATATTGAGGTCTAAATAGAATTTTGGGACCAAAAATAGTTTCAAAATATCATTTAAGACTTGCACATAAAATTTGGTATCATTCCGAGTAGTATAAGTACATTTCGGCACATTGGAAGTAGATTGAAGAACTTGAAGTTCATAAGTTTGATCCAATTGGTTTTAGGGTGTGATTCTTAGTTTTATTGTTGTTTTGGGCATTTCGAGGGGTCAAGCGAGTCCGTTTTATGATTCCAAACTTATCGGTATGTTCGGGTGGGGCCCAGGGGCCCCGAGCATCAATCCGATGAGGCTCGAGCTATGTTGACAATTTGAGAAGGAGCTGAATCTACAGTTGCCGCCATAACCACACCTGCGGTTGACTAGTTGCAAGTGCGATCCCGCAGAAGCGGCTAAAGCATCACAGATGCGACCCAAGGGTAGGAGCCCAAGTTTTGCATTTTCGGCTCCACTTCCACAGAAGCGGAATAGCAAGAGTGATCACCCGACCGTAGATGCAGCCCCAGCTAGCTCGGCCTATTTCCGTAAAAAGCGGACATACTCCCACATAAGCGAGACAGCAGATGCGTTCAACGCACTAGAGGTGCGGAAACTGCTTCATTTAATACGGGAGTTTTTCTTTTTGACACATTTCACTCCATCATTTGGCGATTTAGGAGCTTCAAAAGGGGAGATTTCAACCTAGCTTTGTGTGCTAAGTAATTTCTACTTAATGAGAGTCTAATACATAGTTCATGAGTAGATTACAACATATAAATTAGTGGAAATTATGGATTTAGAGTAAAACCTAGGTTTTGATAAAAATGAGATTTAATCGCGAAATTTGTTATGGAATGTAGTAGAGGTCATATATTATTGATCCTAAGGTTATGTGAAACTATTTTCTTTGAAAAGTTTCGGAATCTAGGCATGTGGTCCTAGGGATGATTTTAGGAAACTTGCACTTAGGGTGGGGAAATTATTTAAATAGTAAGAATATGAACTTTTGAGCTTATTTTGACTAGTTCTAACCCCATTTGAATAGTTTTGGATCGTTCGGCTCCGATTTGAGGGTTTGAGCGCATTCTTGAATTTGGAAGTAAGCTTTGGGAAAGGTAAGTTTCATTTCTAACCTTGTAAGAGGGAATTGACCCTATAGGTAAATTAAATAAATGTATGTAACTATCTGTGGGGGCTACGTACATATGTATTGACGAGAGTCCGTACGTAGCCACTATTATACTAACTGTCCGGGTAGTTTAGGACTCGTATCATGTTGTACTTGAAATGCTTGCGTCCCTACTTGATACTAAGATCACTTAAGTCATGATGGAAATGGGTAAATAAATATAGATTGCTATATTCACTTACTTGAGAATATGTATAAATTATTTGACCATAAATGATCAATGTGTGCTTCCTAAATAAAAAATTGTTATTTGTGGATCGGGTCGAACACCTCGGTAGTAAATAGATGCATCTATGGTTCATGCCATTCGATCCTCTGGTAATGAATAATTTAATTATATATTTGACCGGTCCGTACGGCCTCAGCACAATGTGCGCATATTATTTATGTGGAACTTTCCGTAATTTACACTACTTAATGCTTGATATGTTATTTATGAAAGATTTTCTTATTTCTTGTTGTTCTTGGACAGTTATTTGTATTCATGCTATTCATGCTTACGTAACACTTAGCTACATTATTAATGACCCTAGTAGGTGTCAATTCAACCCCTCGTCACTACTTCTTCAAGGTTAGACTGGATACTTACTGGGTACATGATGTTTATGTACTCATACCATGCTTCTGTACTTAATTGTACAGGATCTGAGAAAGGTGCATCTAGCTACCCGTCCAACACATATTCCTGATTCCTGATCGAGATCTCACAGTGAGTTGCCCACTTCTGAGCCGTTCAACAGCATGCCGAAGTCTCCCCTTTTGTTATTACTGTCCATTCTATTTCAGGCCGTAGGATAGTTGTATTTTGTACATTCTACAAGTTGCCCTCGTACTTCTGACATTAGATCCTGGCACACACATTGGTAGACTATTCTTTTTGGGGTGTATTCCAAATGTTATGATTTCCTTTAGTCTTTTCCGATTCAGTTGCCATATAAATTTGTTAAATTATTGACTTTTTAAATTTAAGTTAAGTGAATGTTCGGATTGTTTTATAGAAATAAATAAGAACTCACTAGTTGATTAGGGTTAGCTTGCCTAACAATGGTGTTGGGTGCCATCATGACCTATAATGGAATTTGGGTCGTGACATAAATAAAGCAAAGATTTAACATCTTCTATTACTACAACCTGTAGCCGGGTAATATATATGTGAAAATCTACACACTTTATTCTCCAATTTGTACTACATAAGAAAAAGAGTGCCACAATAAAGTAGAAGTTTAATGATATAAAAACTCATATCATAATAAACTTGAAGTTTATTATCATGACCCTAAAACCAACCCAGTCCTGATGGCACCTATCATGGAACTAGGCCAGCCGACACATTCCGAAAACAGTTCAACACTTCATTAAAAATATAATAACAACCTTTTTTCTAAACTAAAATTCCATGTATGATATAAAATCAAAACCCAAAATGCGGAAAATAAAAGCTAGACCTCGGGTGTCATTAAGTGATGAGCAATACCACAATTGTTCCGAAACATAACATGACCAAAATAGTCTAGAAGTAGAAATATATATACTAAAAGGAAGATAAAGAGGGAGAAAGACGGGACTACGAGAGTCAGGCAGCTACCTTGCTATCTCTAATGAAATCCGTGCCTGGAATAGTGAACAGCCGCTACTGTGGCCTGAGATACCTGAATCTCCACACAAGGTGCAGGGGGTAACGTAAGTACACCAACTTAGTAAGTAATAAGTTCAAACTATGGACTGATAGGTAGTGACGAACTAAACCTCAACAAGTAAACACAATTAAACTATACAGTAAAGTAGGCATGCTTGTAGTTCAAGTATTCAACTCAACAGTATGTAAACACAAATCTGAACAATGTGAAGTATAAAGCACAACAAATCTCTACGTACCAATGTACAGAAAACATGAAAATGTACCATATACCTCCACTCTCAAGTTTTCAACCACTCGATACTTTATATGGCCATCCGGCCTATGGAAGATCCATCCCAGAATATATATACACATCACTAGCAACAGTCACCCAGTACCGAGGAAGGCCATTGCATCCTTATGGAGACGATCTTCAGGTATAAGTACTCTGGGCAAGATCATGTCCAGGGAAAATCCATCCCTCAATAATATCAACTGCGCTCACTAGGAGTGTGTAGACTCCGGAGGGGCTCCTTTTTGCCCAAGCACTATAACAAGCTGAAGAAGGCATAATCAATAATCTGCGGTGGCGTGGAACCCGATCCCATAACTATCACTTATAATTAAGCTCTCAGCCTTACTCAGATATCACTCTCCAATCTCACACACATGGGCTCACAATGCCATAATACTAGCCCGAAACAATGATATGATGTGCTAAATGATAACAACCGAGACTGAGACGTAATATGAGATGCATGAACAAGACTTAGTACAGAGTATCAATGAAACTAATGAAATGACAGCAAGAAACAATCACTCGGGTCTCAACATTATTGGCGGGAAGCCCTAATGTTATAATTAGCATGATTTATTGTTCTTTTACTTAATCACATAATCACAACACATATATCAATAAGAAAGAGTCACTAAGCAGGCCATGGAATAAACCAGGCCACAATTCTCACGGTGCACGCCTACACGCCCGTCACTTGGCACTTGTATCACCTCAATACAAATCATATAGTATGACGTTCGGGGTTTTGAACCCTCAAAACCAAGTTTGTAAACATTACTTACCTCAAACCAAGCAAAATCCTACTCCGCTATGCCTTTGTGTCACGACCCATTTCCATAATAGGTCATGATGGCGCAACACTATTGCCGGGCAAATGCGAAAAAATACTAAATAAACTTCCATTTACCTTTACCCCGAAGTAGTTGAAATAATTGTTTAAGTTGCAATAAAATAAAAAATGATTAATGAAGTCATAGTAATCATACAACCCCAAAATGATGCAGTCTACTAATGTGTATGCCAAGACCTGGTATCACAAGTTGTGGGCAACTAGTAAAATATACAAAAGAATACACTATTCAACTGTCCAAACTAGAATAGACAACAAAAATACATAAGAAAGACTTCTTCAGGCTGCTGAACGACATAGAGGGGAAGAAGCTCACCTTAGAAGTCTCGAGTCCGCTCAGGGATGCACCAGACTGATAACTGTCACGACCCGTTTTCCATAATAGGTCATAATGGCACCCGACACCGTTGTCAGGCCAGCCAACATGGAAGTATAAATAAGTTCTCATCATTCAACCTTTACCGAAACTAAACGTAAAAGATTTTTCAAACACAAGGCAAAAGCCAAGAGTGATAACACTGTAAAGATATAGTTATACAACCCAAAAATGAATGTCTACTAACGTGTGTGACAGAACCTGGTGTCACAAGCTACGGGAAACTAGAAGAATATACACAAAAGAAAAATATACTATCCTACTATCTGAATCAGGATAGACACAAACAAAAATACAGAGAAAGACTTCTTCGGCTGTGGATCGGCATGAAGGAGAAGCAGCTCGCAGTAGAATTCTTAAGGGTGCTCACTGATGCGCACCAGAGTAGTGTCCAGATCCACCTGCCTCAAATCCAGTACATTTAAGTACAGAAGCATAGCATGAGTACATAAAAAACATGTACCCAGTAAGTATCTCTCCTAATCTCGAAGAAGTAGAGACGAGAGGTCGACTTGATACTTACTAAGGTCAAGAAATAATGAGAATCATTTAAACAAGCAAGTATAACTCCAGTCGTAAAACTTCCAAATTTGAATTAAAAATTCTTCTGTTAACCTTTCATAGAGTATGTCCATTCATATTTAAATATTTAAGCAAGCCTGGAATTTTAGCCACAAGTAGAAGCTAGATAACTCATACACAAATAACCACCGAGGATGTATGGCCCGATTCAACATAAAAGTAAATGTGCACTGCCGAGGGTCGAACGGCTCGAACCATAGGTGCATCTATTACCCCACTCCCGAATCATATATCCGACGTGGTAAAAATATAAATAACAATCACCCTGCTCGCGAATCATCCATGCGACGGAGGTACACATAAGAATACATGTTTTTTCCAAGTACGAGTCAATTGTTTTTTTAATAATTCTAGAATAAATGAAATTGAATCCTTTTAGGATTTTAGTGACTAACTCTTTAGGGCCTAAGAAATTCAACAGCCAACAAGATTACAGATATTTCACACATAACATGCTTTAGGACCCTAGACTATCCGGACTGTCATATAGTCGCTACGCACGGACTCTCCTCACTTGATACGTACGTAGCCTCCGCATATAAGCAATTTGGTTATTTATTATACATATGGGGACATTTCCATCTTAAAAGGTTAGAAAGGAGACTCACCTCGCTCCAAAGTGCACTTCCAAGTTCCAAGAACGAGCCCAAGTCTTTAATTCGAAGTCGTGCAATCCCAAACTAATCAAACGAAGTAAGAACTAGTAAATAAAGGACTACGAAATCGAATTCTAACCATTTAGGCAATTTTCTAACCATTAACACAAGTTTCCTAAATTCCGACCCTGGGCCCACGAGCCCGGATTCTGGGATTTTTCAAAGGAAGTTGTTCTCTATCGCCTAAGGATCACAAATATATTATTTATAGTTCATTACATGGAAAATTACGTGATAAAATCTTAGTTTTTCCTTAAACCCTAGGTCTAGCTCTAATCCCTAGATTTTACCTAATTTTTAGTGTTAAATCTACCTAATGTTTATGTATTTGAACTAAAAGTGAGTGGGGATTACTTACCTTGTAATGTTATGTTGAACCCTCCTCTTTGGAATCAACAAAATAGTCTAAGTGTTGAGAAAATGTGAGAGAAATGAGCTTGAGCTCATATTAAATGAACCCTTCTGTCCCCAGCTATTTTGGCATCTGCGGAAGTATTTCCGCTTCTACGGAATCCGCTTATGTGGAAAATGGCCGCTTCTGCGGTTTAAGGAAATTGGGGCTGGACCGCTTCTGCGGTCTGGGGGCCGCATAGGTGGAACCGCTTCTGTGGTTTCCCCTAGCCTGCCCCTTCTCCGCTTCTGCGATCAAATGACCGCATCTGCGGTCCCGCTTCTTCTGTCCAAGAACCACAGATGCGGTTATGAAAGAAGCAGCAAGCTTCAGTCATTTTCAAATTTTCTAACTTTACTCGAACCTCGCTCGATTGACGCTCGGGGCTCCCGTGCCCCGTCCGAACATACCGACAAGTCTAAAATCACAAGGCGAACTTACTCGAACCCTCGAAACACTCAAAACAATGCTAAATCGAGGAATCAACCCCAAAACCAAATGAATCAAATTATTGAACTTCGAGTTCTTAATTCTCCTCTAACAGGTCAAAATGCCCTTAAACTACTCGGATTGACACCAAATTTTACGGGTAAGTCTTAACTGATATTTTGGACTTGTACCAAGTTTCGGAATCAAAATCCGAACCTGATACCTAGGAAAACAATGCTTTCTTAGTTTATTTAAATTTTTAAAACTTTAACTTAACAATTTAACATAAAAATTCATTACTCGGGCTAGGGACCTCGGAATTCGATTTCGGGCATACGCCCAGGTCCCATATTTTCTCACGGACCCTCAAAAATTGGAAAATCACGATTTCGGTTCCGCTTCCCCAAAATGTTTATCGAAGTCAAACTTGGCTCTTTTTAAATAACTTAAAGAAGCAACTAGACTTATTCTTGCCCAAATTCTTCTAACTTTCGAACACCCATCCCCGCAAATCATAAATTAGCTAAAGCAAGTGCGAAAAGTTTTATTTAAGGGAACGAGGTTCAAAAATGCAAAACGACCAGTTGGGTCATTACAATAACCAGATATACCTCCCTCAGATCCGGTACAATTAAGTATAGAAGTGTAGTATGAGTACATAAATAATATTTACCCAGTAAGTATCCTATCTAATCTCGAAGAAGTAGAGAGGAGAGGTCGACTTGATACTTACTAGGGTCAAATAATATGAGAAGAATTTATAATAAGCAGGGATAACGCAAGTTATTAGAATTTAATAGACATGGAATAGCAGTTCTATTCCAGATATTATCATGGGTATCCATTAATATTTCAAGCAGATATGAAGTGCAGTCCACAGAGAAATGGTAAGCAAATATATGCGCACGTAACACCGAGGGACATAGGTCCGATCCAACATAAAAGTAAATTATACACTGTCGAGGGTCGAATGGCTCGACCCATAGATGCATCAATTACCCCACTCACGAATCACATGTGCGACGTGGTCAAATATAAATAAGCTCATTAACAAGATGACAATAATATGTATCTGAGGAGTAGTTATTCACAATAATGTCCAAATTCTCTTTTAAAAAAACCAAACAACAGAAGGTTCCTCCACTAGTCTCATTTACCTTAATCAAAATAATTTATACGAATCCGAATTTATCATCAAGTTTCAAGAATATCATTTAGAGCATTCTTTTGGGTCATAGACTACCCAGACTTAACATAATAGCGGCTACGCACGGACTCTCGTCACCTAGTGTGTACGTATCCCCGGCATATAATAGCAATTAATTTAATTATTACACCAATGGGACAATTCCCTCTTAAAAGTTTAGAAAGGAGACTCACCTCACTCCAAAGTGCACTTCCAATACCATGAATGAGTCCAAGCCCTTAATTCGGAGCTGAACGATCCCAAACAAGTTAAATGAAGTAAGAACTAGTCAATATACAATCACAAGAACTAATTCTAGCTATTTAAGCAATTTCCCAACTATTAACACAAGTTTCCTAAAATCCGACCCCGGGACCATGTGTGTGAATTCCGAGATTTTTCAAAGGATGTTGTTCTCCACAACCTAAGGATCAATAATATATGGTTTCTAATTTATTCCACAATAAATTTCGTGGTAAAATCTATCTTCTATTGAAACCCTAGGTTTTTGCTCTAACCCCATGATTTTACCTTAATACTAGTGTTTAATCTACCTAAGACATAATTATTAAGCTAGAAATAGGTAGAACACGCTTACCTCAAGATGCTAGGTGAAGTTCTTCCCTCAAAAGCTCTAAAATTGCCCAATGGAAGAGTGAAAAAGTGATAAAATGAACCGTATAAAATGAACCTCACTGCTTCAGCGATTTTCGCATCTTCAGTTAGGGGACCGCATCTGTGAGAAATGGACCGCATATATAAAATGGGCCAAAAGAGCTGGGACCGCTTCCGTGGTCTCGAGGTCGTGTATGCGGAGCTGCTTCTGCGGCTTGGGAGCCGCTTCAACGGTTCCTGGCCTGGCCTGCCCTGGGCTACTTCTGCGATGGAAGGACTGCATCTATGGCCTCGCACCTGTAGTCCACCAACTGCAGGTGTGGTTATGACAGAAGCAGTAGCTTCAACTCTTCCCAAAAATTTCCACTTCGCTCGAGCCTCGTCCGATTGACACTCAGGGCCCCCGGGCTGTCACGCCCCAAACTCGAGGCACATGACCGGCGCTCGACCGGGTATCCCCAGTCAAACGGACCTGGGTGCCTTTTCTAACCCACGAGCTACCCCTTATTTTCCTTATTCAATATTCCAAGAACTAGCCATATAATTAATTTAGATCACCCTTTTCGAAACATACATACATAATAGTTAGTGAAATTACCAATTCGTTGCCCAACAAAAGAAACATGGATATACATAAGCTTCTAACCCATATCCACTGTCTACGGAGCCTCTAAAGATACAACGGGATAATACAGTACTTGCCGGTAACAAGGCTCCGGCTATACCTTACACAACAGCAAAATAAAACTACGGAAACAAGCGGCCTGAGACACGTAGGGACCCGAGAGGAATAGGGCTCACCAAAACAACTGACAGAAGACGAAGAGGGAGCTATGATCGGTGGGCTGGAGTACCTGCTGCAGATCCACCTACAATCTTAACACGAATGTAGCGCCCCCGGCAAAAGGGACGTCAGTACACTTGAATTGTACTGGTATGTATAACAAACTTTGCGCCAAGTAAACTCAAGCCATAGACAAGTAAGTAACAGTAACAGAACAACAATCAAATCCATAAAGATAGAACAATCAAGCCAAACAAGTTTTACAAACTCTCCCGTTTCCCCTTCCACATTTCCACATCAATAGATTTCACATTTTTGCTTATATTTTCATTTCAACAGTGATTTCGATCACTTTCCACTCTTATTACCTCGGCCACCCTTATTACCTCAGCCACCCTTATCACCACAACCCGCACCTTATTTACAAGTGTTTCCATAACCGTCAATGCTATTTCCGTCATATTCCACAATTCACAAGTGTTTCACGTTACAACAATACTTGCCCACGATAAGCCATAGATGTTAATATCACAATTATTTCAGTTGCATCACTTACAATTTCCTTACGTCATTTGTTTTTCATCCAATACCACATATCATAATCACAACCTTGCAAATCACACGAATTTCACAATTTACACACGTGAATGTCACATACCAAACAATTGAACACCAACAAGGTGATTTTACAAGGTCAAGGTTAGCCATACATACCTGGAGTCGAATTCCCTGTTTAAACTCCTATTATCACTCACCAAGCTATCTAGCCACGTCAATCTAGTATACAAATTAACACATATTTCTTAGAATCAACCCTTCTTTACACAATTCTTTACTCCTTCCCAACTACTCTTACTAGATTTTAGGTTTTAATAAACATGCATGAGTGTTTCAACCCCTATTATCAAAAACTAATGCATGAGACTTTCCCCCTCTCAATAAATCTGAAAGTCAATGAAAATGGTGTAGGGTTTTTACCTGTAGAAATGGAGATGAAGAAATTTGCTTTGAAATTTCCCGGACCAGATAATTTGAGGAACAAATTTTGAAGAAAATGAACCTTCTCTCAAGAACCCCTCCTCCATCTCTCTTGTTTTGCTCAGAAAAATGGTTAAAATGAGGGGTTAGGGTGTTTTATTAGAAAGGGGGTCGGGTTTTAAATTTTAAAAAATAGAAGCCCGAACAAGATCTGCAGTCGCACTATGCGACCGCAGAATTGGAATGCGGTCCGCATATTGGACCGCATAACTGACCCCAATCACTGAACATCTCTGTCGGGGTATGCGGTGGAAATGCGGTCCGCATTCTGATTATGCGTTCGCATAATGGACCGCATTTATAACATCAACTTAGACTAACTCTTTGATTAACTATGCGTCAGGAATGCGGTCCGCATATTGATTATGCGGTCGCATAATGGACCGCATTTTCAACTTCAATTTTGACAATTCTTCTGCTTCACTCTGCGGCAGGAATGCTGTCCGCATAGCTAATATGCGACCGCATTCTGGACCGCATAAATGACAATTTTCTGGAAAATTGATTCTTTTGATTTTTAAAGGCTTAGATCACTACCAACCGAACCGCGGCGAGCTATTCTACACATTCCTAATACATATTCGGAGTCGACACCACAAATTACTAAGTTTTGAGACCAAAAATTATTTACGGGACCTTACATTCTCCCCCACTTAAAATCATTTGTCCTCGAATAAGGATTTTGAAAATCAGTTGGTTTTTGAAAGACGTGATATGAAGACTCTCAAAATTTTCATTAACTCCCATATTCTAGAAAAAATTTGCCAAAGTTTCCTTTGTAATATGGACATATCCACCTGTCAGAGAGCCCCCGAAAATATTCTCAAGCACCATTACACAATTACAACTATCTCTACAGCTTGTACACAATTCATTACCTCAACAATTGCACATAAACTAGTCACTTCAATGAGTCCCACATAATTTAATCGCTTCAACATACTACATGCATATAAATAAACCATTATCAATATTAGTTGTTTACTTATCACATTAGTCTTTATAAAACTTCCATTTACCAAAGGGAGGTTCACATGATTCGAGACAATCACAACACACATAATCCTTGATCAGCTTGGGGAATGTCAAAGGTAAAGCATTTAGGAAAGAACCAATTTGAACACAGTATTAGTTTTGTTTTAGAGATAAGAGTTCGCACGATTTCTACTAGACTTGCTCAAAAAGATGGGGGTATTTTTCCTTCATTTCTTTTTCTGCTTCCCACATGGCTTCCTCAATTTGTTGACTTCGCCATAACACTTTAATAGAGGAAACTTCCTTATTTCTCAACTTACGGACTTGCCTATCAAGAATGGAAACTGGAACTTCTTCATACGACAAGTCTTCATTAACCTCGATAGTCTCGACTGGCACGATGGTGGATGGAACTCCAACCCCTTTCTTCAACATGGACACATGGAACACCGGGTGTACTAATGACATTTCAAGAGGCAATTCCAGCCTATCAGCCACCTGCCCTACCTGTTGAGCGATCCGATACGGTCCGACATACCTAGGATTCAACTTCCCTTTCTTCCCGAATCGCATGACTCCCTTCATAGGAGATATCCTCAGGAACACCCAATCATCAACTTGAAATTCCAAATCTCTCCGGCGAACGTCTGTATAGGATTTCTGGCGACTCTGAGCAGTTTTCATCCTTTCCTGAATGACTGTAACTTTTTCCATAGCCTGGTACACAAGATCTGGCCCTAGCAATTCTGCTTCACCCACTTCAAACCACCCAATTG
>MU746738.1:0-17333 GCA_026770625.1 Nicotiana glauca
ATTAGGCCTAAATTAAATATTTATGCAAAAAATGTGAAAATTCTCGGGGAGGGTCAAAAATCACGTGTTTACAATCATTCATTAAGTGCTATGTGTGGATGATCCTCTTCATCATCTTCATGCCAATGAGGTTGATCTACATAATGAAAAGAAAAATGTAATATCAATAAAAAGGAAATCACGTGCGAAATAAAAAGCAAAGGCTTATACCTTTAAAGACGAATGTGCAATATCATTCATTCACGTTAAAGAACTGTGGCTTCCCAATGGACTTCTCAACTGGTCCAATCAATTATTTCAGTCATACATCTTCTTGGTAAGATTTCTTCAGAAGATTACCATTCTCAGGAACCTCAATGTTAACTTTTTTTCATTACCCTACTAGAGGAACCAACTTCAACATGAGAAGTTGTAACAGTAAGGATAGTCGAGGGTGTCAAAATATCCACGGGCGGAGTAGTGACAGTAGAAACAAGTGTGGGGAACTGAGGGTCAACTGAAACAGACACGAGAAAAGAAGCAAGAGGGGTTTCCTCAAGAAAAAAGCTAAAGTCTTCATCAAACCAATGAGAAAAAAGCTATTCAGTAGAGCCACGGGCTGCGGCAGGCATCTCATCATTAAAACATACTAAGGTAGCACCTTCAGGCTCGTGCATGGGAGCAGAAATGGGAGGAGTAGTAGCTTCGTCATCTGAAATGATATATCTCCTAGCTCGAGACTTATGAACCAACGAGCTCTCATCCCAATACTCTTCACTCTCAAAAATGTGTGCTCTATCATCTTTTCATTTTAAGGAAGAACTCAAGATTATCTCTTGAGCCATCGACAGAGAGAGTCTTGAAGCAGTAATCAATGCGGCACTCACACCCCTATTGGGAAACACTAATAGAGAAAAGGGTTAATAAATGACAAAGTAAGTATAAAGTCAAGGGAGAAATGGGAGAAGAAGGATACCATGAGTCTTCCCTTTCCATCCAAACCATTAGAAAGGTATTTCCAGGACCTTTCTTTCATAGGAGCAACGGTCAAATATTTTTCTACCCAACCGCGAAAATCTGGGACTTCCTCAACAACTTCCATGATTGCTGAAAAAGAAAAATAAAACAGCTATGAGATTGAAGGCTCTTCAAAAAAGAAGAGGAATATAAAATATAAAAAGAAACTTACTTGCAAAGTTCCACTTTACTGGGAAAGATATTAACTCTTCTCCTACTAACCCACTTGTGGGAGCAGCAATGAATAGAGCATACCAACCATGATCCTTGTCATCTTCAGGGCTCACTAAAACCCTCTTACACCTATCCACGAGAGTAAACACACCAGAACGAAATAACTTGAGGGAGTAAAGATGAATCAGATGATAAAAGGTGAACGGTAAAGAAGCCAAGTTTGACAAGTATCTAAGGCATGCCACAACTCTCCACACAATAGGACCAGTATTTCCTAAACTAACATTGAAAAAATGACAAAACTCTATGATGACTAGTCAATATGTGGTCTAAAACCCAACATAAAAGGATATGTATACACAAAAGAATAACCATCTTTAAATGAGGTGATCCTTTGATTTTCATTAGGAACTAAAATTAGGAAATCATGTTTCTAGTGACAATCTCTTTGCACAAGGGAAATCAAACCCTCACTAATCTGGGAAGGGTAAACATCAGCACGATCATGAGAAGTAATGGAAGTGACTTGATTTCTAATCGATTCTCTATCAGTAAAGAAGAAAAGTTCTACAGGAATAATCTCATCAACATTGTGTTCACGAAGTGGTTCACTACAATCCCTACTTCTAACAAAAGGTCTATGTGAAGAAGAAGCCCTAATTCTAGAAGAAGACGGGGTAGTGGCACTAGGTTGAGAAGAAGAACCACGGATAGAAACATATCCTAAACTACATAGGGGCAGACGAAGGAGAGGTTCATCCACTATAACAACTTCTTGGGATCGAGATTTCAAGAAGCCATAGTTGTATGAGAAAGTAAAGCATGGTGAAAAACGACAACTATAGAGAACAAAGAATACAATATAATGTTTTTCGTAAAAGCAAAGGAAAATAAGTTATTTATATGAAGAAGCAACGACCATGTAAATGGAGTCATGAAGGAAACATCATGATGAAACAGTCACTTCATGACCGATGTAGCCGCAAAAAAGCCCCAGAAATTGCTGAAGAGTCACAGATCCAATTAACAAAGGCCACCTGGCACTTGCATTAAATGTAAGTGACATATGACATGTTGGTTCTGCAGAAGACATAATGATATATAGGAAACGACGACAAAAATTCCCACCATAAATACATACCACTTCCCAAATTTTCAATTACAGAATATTCGGCAAGTTGGGAGGGGGGGGAGGAACTATCTGAATTGGTAAAAATAAATATTATACGTGGATTTATATGAGTGGATGATATGGCAAGACACGTGGATCAGTAAGAAAGCGACTGTTGGAGAGATGCATTAAAAGAGGCACGAGTCGTAATAGATATGAGCAAATCACTCATGAGAGGGGAAGATATGGTCACTCAAGTTTAAATGGTAACATGAAGAGGTACCGGCGAAATGAATCAAGACATTAAAATGATAGATTCATAAATCCAGTTAATGAGCATGAATGATCTCAAACATTATATAAACTTCATAAATAATTACAATTACCAATTATAACTTCTCATTAATATCATTAATGCTCGTAATGATTCAGTCATAAAAGGGCTAAGATGTTATACTTATAGACTCCTATAAAAGGGAAAAAGATATCAATTGTATAGACACGTTCTGATTATTATTGGAATAAAATTACTTTCTTTTGCTTACTATTGGCTATTTTTGCTACCTAATATTTTAATTTCCTTTCACATCACTAAGTAAATATAGAATTTCTTTATTATCAGTAACCCAAGTAATTCTTAAAATAATCTTTGACCAAATTACATAATTTTTGGTTAAATAAATTGGTTCTATTATCGGGAATCAGATAATCTTTTCACTTTCCAAATTCTTTTTTCTGTCAAAATATCATGGCAACTGCTAACAACAATAACCAACAAAATCGGCAAAACAAGTTGAACCAGTAGAATCAAAAAGGGGATGGAACTCCAATCCCTTGACCCCAAGACTCTCCCCAACAATCACGAGAAGGGTCACCTGATAGACCAGCATCACATGCGAATGACGAATAAGGGGATGATCGAGCTGTTGATGAATCATTGAAGCAACTAATTGCAGAACGGGTCAACAAAGCTCTTCAAGCTTTTGTTAGTGGATTGCCAACTGTACAATTAACTCCACCTTCAAATAACACCGTAACCATTAAACATCCACGTTCGGCACTCGCCAATTCGGGCAGTGGAGGAACTCCCAGCAAATCTCGCGATAAAAGGTCAGGTATTCCAGTTAATTCTGATTTACAAAGTTTAGTAATAACTTTGCAGAAATAGCTCAATGAGCAGAACGATCGCATAGAGCAGATACCTAGTGTTCTACTAGTAATCAAAGGGTTGGATACTTATAAATATTCTCAACAACTCTGGAAGCCAAGTGTCGCCCCTTTGCCAATTCCAAAAAAGTTTAAGATGATCAATATCCCAAAGTATTATGGGACAATTGATTAATGAGATCATGTAACTGCGTTTACAACTATCGTGAAAGGCAACGACTTGACCAAGAAAGAGATTGAGTCGGTGCTGGTCAAAAAATGTGGTGAAAGACTTACAAACTAACATGGTATTCTCTTTTACCTGAAAATTCTATTGATTCTTTTGCTGAGATTGCAGATTCATTGATAAAAGTACACTCGAGAGCTCAAAAAGTTAAAAAAAGGATGGAAGACATCTTCAAGATAAAACAAGGAGATACAGAACTACTTAGGGAATTCGTAGATAGATTCCAGTGTGAGAATGATGTTACCACGCGTACCTGACAATTGGGCGGCTATGGCATTTGCAAGTAACCGAAATGAAAAAATCTCATACACGAGGAGACTCAAAGAAAGCTTACGAGAATTCGCGCAACAACTCTGAATGATGTTTACAACAGGTACGTATGAAGCTGCAGAAAGAAGAAGATACAATCATTCAGTCACGGGGATATGAAAGAGTAAGTTCAAGGTGACCAGAAACTGAAAAAAGGTCTGTTAAGAATAGGTACAAACCTTATTTGGGACTAGCAAGAAGGGATTTACGTTCTAAACAGGAAAACTCGAGGTATTGTTCCAAATCAAGGGACAGAGACACGGGTTCATCGTCCAAATTTAAAAAGGAGAAAAACACATGGGGCAGCGACAAAAATACAAAAGGGAAGATTGGTGGTTACAGTTTCAATATTAGTACATCTGAGTTATTAGCTATTTTAAGAAGCATGGGAGATAAGGTGCGCGTGGCCAAAAGAAATGAGATAGAACCCCAATAGAAGAAACCTAGATTTCTGGTGCGAGTTTCATAATGACCGCGGTCATAAAATAGAAGATTGCATATTGCTACAAGGTGAAATAGAACACTTATTAAAACAAGGTTACATAACTGGTTTTTTTAGTGAGAAGGGTAAGCAAGCGTATATGAAGAATAGAGAGGAGCCACCAAATCTTCGTCACCGAAAAGAACGGTTCATGTCATAAGCGGAGGGGAAGAGGTCAATAGTGTGACATATACGGCCATAAAAAAGGCATCAAAAATCACAGTCACCCACGAAAAGCGAGTTCGTCAACTTTTGAAAGAAGACAATATAACATTTGATGATGGAGATGCACATGGCGTGTTGATCCCAAACAATGATGTACTGGTAATATCTTTACTTGTATATGATACTAATGAAAAATGAGTTTTGATTGATCCAGGTAGCTTTATAAATATCACTCTTTTAAGAGTGTTAAATGAAATGCAAGCTGATGACAAATTGGTGCCCAAAGCATGTACCTTATCTGGATTTGACAATTCAAGCATTGTTACAAAAGGCGAGATAATGATCACCACATTCGCAGAAGGAGTAGTCAATGATACAAAATTTCAACTGATAGATATGGACATGGTGTACAATATGATTCTCGACAGACCTTGGATTCATGAGATGGATGTTGTACCGTCTACTTTGTATCAGGTTATTAAGTTCCCTTAGAATTGAGGAATTAGACAAATTCGTGGTGATCAATAGGATTCTAAAAGTATAAATTCTGAGGCAGATTCAAGTATACAAAATGACGTTACAGATGAAAAATAACAATTACAGAATTCAGTTGAGGGATTAACAATTCAGACCTCAACTGGAAATAGACGAACAGATGTAGACTCAAGGCCTGATACTATTCTAGAGCCAGAAAAAAAATAAAAACATCAAAACAACAATTGAGAAACTCGAAGTTGTGGTGTTGTTTATACATTGGCCGGACAGAAATGTTTACATCGCAACCAACTTGATTCCAGAGATGAAAGGTAAGTTAATTGATCTCTTAAAAGCTAACGTAGACTGTTTTTCTATGTTGCATCCAAATATGATAGGTATACCCTCGGAGGTGATGACCCATAGGATGAATAAAGATTCAACACATCCATATGTGAAACAAAAGAAAAGGAAGCAAGGATCCATCAAAAACCAGGTGATTAGGGATGAGGAACAAAAGCGTTTAAAAATTGAGTCTATCCGAGAGGTAAAATATCCTAATTGGATAACTAATACTGTATTGGTACCCAAAAAGAATGGCGAGTGGCATGTTTGTGCAGACATACTGACTTGAATAAATCTTGTCCTAAAGATTCTTTTCTATTACAACACATAGATCATCTAATCGATGCTACTGCAAGACATGAATTGTTGAGTTTTTTAGATGCCTACTCAGCATATAATCAAATAAAAATGGATCCTTTTGATGAAGAAAAAACTTCCTTTATGACAGAGAGGGGGACTTACTAGCGAGCTTGGATCGGTCCTAGCGGTGGTAACTATCGAGCTTGGATCGAACATTTGTGGAGACTTGAGGTATGGATGTTGAGTGTCTGCAGCTCTTGGAGTCCCCATCCTCTTTTCCTTTAGCTGTACAATTCATTCAGAAAACTTTGTACTTATTTCAAACCTTTATGTGTATTACTTTCGAAGCTAGTGCACTTATGACACCAAGTTCAAGGAATTGTAATAGACTTTAGCTGTTTAGCTTTCATATTTATACTTAAAATATATCTGTTGTTTTAGTTCGTTATTAATGATATCGTTTCAGCTGCTAAGAGAAGTAAATTGTTCTTAGGTTGGCATGCCTAGCAAGTAAAATGTTAGGCGCCATCACGATCTTGACGGTGGAAATTCCGATCGTGACACTAGATTGATTTGATATATTTCGGTGCGAGTTTTTGATGTTGAAAGTCCAAAGTCCTATTAAGTTCGAATTGAGGTATGATTAGTTGTTTCGATATTGCTATGTGTGATTTAAGGCCTCGAGAAAGTCTATGTTTTATTGTGGGAATTATTGGTATGTACGAACGGAGTCTCGAGGGGCTCGGCTGAGTTTCAGATATGATTGGGTTGTGTTGCGCTCATTTTTTTTTATGTTTCGACATCTTTTCCTCAAGCATAAATAGTACCACATTAAGCAAATGACCTCCAATTTTTATTTTGATTGAAGCATTAGATCCGTATCATAACTTTGGAACTATAACAATTGAAATCATCAAGTTTTGACATACTATGAGAAATGTGTGGTCATTTTACTAAGAATTGAGTTGCTAGAATTTTTAGATTAATTATAAAATTGCCATTGAATATGTTAAAAATCTGCACTATTTGCAAATATTGAAACCAACATATCTCCTTCATTATAAGGTCAAATGGAGTGATTCAAAAGCCTCACTTTACTAAAATTTCACAAGAAACCATTGGACACATTAAAAATAAGTTTCGTGATCATATGGCATGAGAAAAAAGGTAGAACAGCTGGGTGAAAGCATATAAATTAAGGGTTTGCTCATTTTGTCATATTTTGAGTTGGGGAGCTCGGATTTGGACGAGTTTTGAAGTGATTTTCATCACATGGATTGGGGTAAGTATTTTTTACTTATTTTTTATTATATTTTATGAATCTATCTTCATTTTTGGCAATTGGTTGATGATTTCAAATGTGAAATTTGGAGGGTTTTGTCTAATAGTTCATAAAGAGAATTTTTGAGTTTTGAACATTGATTTCGAGTTGGATTTGAGTGAAACTAGTATGGTTGGACTCGTAGTTGAATGGGTTGTCAGATTTTATATGTTTTGCCAAGTTCTAGGCATGGGCTCGGGTTAGAATTTTTGGTTGATTTTGGGTTTTTGAGTAACGATTCGACCTTTATCAATTGAAATCGTTTCCTTAGTCTTTATTTGATGTATTTGAGTTTCTTTTGGCTAGTTTTGAGCCGTTCAAAGGTCGGTACATGCGAGATGGAATTTATAGAGAAAACTTTGGCTTGCTTGATGTTGGATTTGGCTTGTTCGAGGTAAGTAACACTTCTAAACTTGGTGCTAAGGGTATGAACCCCAAATATACGTAATATGTGTTTGGTGTTGATGTGACACATATGCTAGGTGACAGGCGTGTGGGCGCGCACCGTGTGAATTATGATTCAGTTATTTCTATGGTACTGTGTAGTTACCTAATCTTATTTGTATCCATGAAATCTCTACGTGCTAGAGTAATTGAGCTATGATCCATGTTAGAAGTCATGTCTAGGCTATATGTTTATCCTTTTGGGACCCACTGGGTCATTTTTGCTGTTTAGTTATCAGTTTTTAATTAAATTACATACTCAGTCATACACATCTGCATATCATATCTCAGTCTCTGTTACCATTGATTGATACATCACATTATTATTTTTGGACTGAACTTTCATGACACTGTGAGCCCAAAAGACTAGAGAGATTGATAACTGAGTGAGGCCGATGGCCTATTTGTGAGTGATATTTATGAGAGTAGGCTACACACCACCACATGTTATGTTGATTTATGCCATGATTGGCATTGCTGTAAGTGAAGAACTCATGATCCGTAGATAGTACTTCGACAAGTTATCACAAATAAATTAAGAAGTTATCTCGATAATTAGAGATATCACAACTCCATACTCCTCAAATCTTGATTACAACTCCATTTTCATAGCTATTAGTAGTTGTTCCTACTTTGATATTAGAAGTTGATTAGTTTAACCAACATATATGAAATCTTGACACTCGAAAAGTTGACTGAAATCATTTCTTGGTGATATTACAAAGTTATAGCTAAAGTTGGTTCTCTGTGGGATTCGACCTCAAACTCTAAAATCGAATTATATTTGTAGTGACGGCTCAATTCTTTTCATGGGCATAGTTGGGCGTGATCTTCGGTATGGTAATTGTTATTGGTCGTTGATGCACGTCGAAGGTTGATGGTGAACACAACTTTAGTTTTACTAATATATATGATTTTATAGTATAAGTTCAATGTATTAACAACGTAAAAAATATTTACATAATCATGTCACTTATAAGGTAATTACATATAAATTTTTTTGGTAAGTGCTAACTGGCAACCAGATAAATATTAGTAGAAGCTAACATGCTATATATAATAGCTTAAACGCTGCTGATGTAAAATAAAATTTTACACTATTAGTAACCTTATCGAAATTAAGATATACTTCCTTCACGTCGAGTTTTGGAGGGGTTAAAGCTGTTGATATTGAGGATATGGAGACCATTTTTTTCTTCCCTTAAATCCTACTTTCACTCCCTTTTAATCTAAGTTCTATTCCTCATTAATTATAATATCAAGTATTTCTCGACGAACTCTAATCTGTTGGATTTAATAATAAGCATTTCTCAAAAAATATGAGTAACTACAAACCTTATAAAATACTAAGGAAAATGATTGTCTCCGCTTCTAATTAATATTATTCCAAACCAAACACAACTGAATAAGAAGTCCAAAAATTTTACTTTGTGATGAACATTTTACGTACCAACGTTAGACGGAGCAATATATACACACTTGATTTTCTGAGCTTCTCAATAAATTTTGTTAAACTCTCTGAATATCAAGATAATAAATAATTATGATTGACGTCAGATAGCTCCCAGAGTTCCCCCAAACACGACGTCAGGAGGTCACCAACTCCCGGTAATTTCAAAAAACTATATGTAGATATGTATATATATCTTAAATAATAAGTACTATATGTTTATTGACATCCTAAGATTCAAAGCTTAAATAGTTATATTGGTCGATTTGGGAGGAGATGAAGGGGAACAACTTGACTTTTATTCGATAGTGGTGCCCCTGCCACCTTCAAATATTGGGTCCGCCTCTATTTATATTTCTGATACAGTCAAATCTAATTATAACAGCCTCGTTTGTTTTGAATATTTTTGAATGTTATAGCAAAGTGTTGTTATAGAGAACAGTATAACATAACATGAAAATTGGTTTCAGAAAAAGCTTGGTTTTTATAGTTAAGTGTTATTATAGTGAAATATTATAGAGAAGTCTGACTGTACCAAGAAAACAAAGAAAATACATTTTGGACAAATTGACATAATTTTGTAACAAGTGACCACAAATCTCTCTACCTTTTGCTACATCGCTGTAGAAGTTTCTGTTTCAGACTATGCAGAAAGTTCTGGCAAAATATAACGATAGGTTACAGTCTTTCTATTGGGGGCTTCAATGAATTAGTGAAGTTAAAAAAATGTAAATTTATTACAAAGATAATGAATAAGAATATTACTCCACCTTTTGCCGCTGAAAAAAAGTGCACTGTAAATAAATTAGAGAAAAGCAAAATGATAGCAACTTTTTCCCTTTAATTCTCATCCTTCATCTAGCCTATAAATTGGCCTAAATTCAAAAATCACTATCTTTTGCATCCATTTCTTTTACTTTTTGTTTCCTTTTATTGTAACCTGGCCTTAGTTTTGCTACTACATTCGGTTTTATGGTAGTAAAGGCGAGAGAATCCAAGGCTCGAGGGGCAATATAAGGTCAGTGACAAGCAAATTGACTGAACATACAGAGAGATTTTGCCTCAAAACACAAATTCTATATAAAAGCCAATCTGCCTAACGCCCTTAACAAGAGAAATCTATCTTATCTAAAGTATAGCGAGTACAAACTCACAAGAAACTCTTGCAATATTTCCCAAGCAAAAATGAAAAGACAACAAAAAAAGCCACACAATCTATATCTTTATAACTTTGATCCCTTTTCTAACATTAACAGTAGGAATATGGACAAAATGAAGTTTTGTTCTGTCAGTGATCACCTTTTTACTTCTTAGGTGGGTACTACTTCCCTGTCACATCGGATCTTGCTGAATTACCGCTTCCATTCTGCTCGAGTCATCTTATCTGAAATGGTAAAGGCAAAAGTTAATCGCATAACGTCAAGTAGAAGCATTGCATATGGGTATAATGCACTAAATTATTAGACTCTACCTCTTAAACAAAACTCCAAAATTAAGCACATATTGGTTTGAGGATACTCAGAATTTAATAAATGAAAAAGAAGCTAAGATGAACTTTCATGGGGTTGCTATTTGACTGGATCAACGATGTTGCTCCAGGATTAGTCAAGAAACTTGAAATCTCCCCATTCACCAGAAAGAGCTGATCTACTTCAATGGTTTCTTTTTATCAGGAGCTGATCTACTTTAAAATTAAGCAGAGAAATTTAATATAAGAGGTTGCCGATACATGCATTAGTCTCTTAATAAAACTGTAGGACAGTTTTCTATTGTTAAAGCTTAAAGTTTATTGATTTCAATCAATAATGCACAAGTTGTATTCAGTTTAAGGGATCTTGTTTCTTTGTTTTAATAGTCATACTCCATAGAGTGAACTAATCAATTGAGAATTCAACCTTTATCAAAGGCCACCAGTTGGCACTTAAAAATACTCACCAGTACCATCCCTTGAAGACGATAAAGATCTATCAATCTTGATTCCTTCTTTTGCACTAGCTTGGACCAGCCTCTGCACCCGCGGTGATGAACTCAGTTTTCCATTCATAGGGGATGGCAAAGAATGACGTCTGCTTAGGGCATTCTTCTCGGACACATCTTGCCCAAACCTTGGTGAGGCTTGCTCTTTCAACTTAGCCTTAGCTGACTTGGTTGGAGCCATATAGCTGGGCACCTTTCTTGTCGTAGGCGTACCTGCATCTACATCATGCCTTGCAGGTAAAGAAACTCTTCTGTTCGTCATGTTACTCTCATTTCCTTCATTGTCATGGTTAGTGCGAGAATTGTCATTTGAAATATCCTCTCTGCTATCAGTGATCAATTTCTGATGCATAGCAGATGGAGAAAAGCTATCAGCAGCGTCAGAAATTGATTTCTGATGCATATCAGATACAGAAAGGCTATCCAAATGAGTGAGGGTATCATCCATCACTAATGTTTCTGGAGGTGTCTCCACATTAGTAGAATGTTCTGTTGTCCCTTCTAATCTTTTCAACGGTTCACCAGATGTCATGCTCCCCTCAGGAACCAGAATAGTTGATGTTTTGTCATGATTTTGCTTTTTCCTCTCAGTGTCAGCCTCAGACTGAACAGGTTTTTCCAATATAGGGCTGGATATTTTCTTTAAATTATGCTTTACTTTCTTAATCTCACTTCCTGGATTCTGAAGAACAGAGTTTGTCAAAGGACTTGATTTCTTCTTTTCTGACCCCAAACTGGAATGATTTGAACCATTCTGCATCTTTCTAGAAAGCACTTTCCGTCCATTGAGCTTTGACGCCATGTCTGCTTCAACCTTTTGATGCTTTGTTTTTGAAAGCATTTTTGGTTTAGACTGTGGTCGCCAAATATGTGATAAAGTCCAACGGACTAACCATTCCTGACTAGAATTTGGTTCCTCTGGACCGTATTGGAGGTGTAGAGGCATTACAGTAGGTGATGAAGCAAGTAGCTGAAATACACCACATGACAAGCATTTACTAATTACTGTATCAGTAAAACTAGTAACAACGAAGAAAAGACGAGATAAGTGGTTCTTTCAACAATGAATGAAGACTTTTTTGCAATCAATGCTTGAAATTTCTTAATTTTAGCAATAAGAGGAGTTTGCATGTCTGATTAATGTATGCAAAACATCAAAATCTGGGTAACTGCTTTCTGGTTATTTACATTTTACGGATAACCACTTTTCACGTCCTCATATTCTTCCCTCTAGGTCCAGTGAACCAAACACAGTAACAATACGAAAAATCCTTGGGGCGAAAAAATAGCAAGAAGTAGGATGCTTACCTTTGTAGTGAATTCATTCTTGAATAGCACCTGTGCTAGTTTGGATGCATTATTTCTCTGATACTCCAATTGTTTGGCATCCTAATGATGAAAGGTACCATCAAAAACTATAAACCATTAAGCAAGTTATAGCAAAACAATTAAAATGGTACATTGAACACCCTTAGCAGCATAAATTGTGAGAAATTTGGATCCGTGGATGATGTAATTTCAAATCAAAATAAGCGTTGATAATATGAAGATATCTTAGCGACATTAATAGCTTGTTTGGCCAAGCTTCTAAAATTAGCTTATTTTGAGAAGTGCTTTTTCAAAAGTACTTTTGGTGAGAAGTAGTTTGTGTTAATTTGAAAAGCACTCTGAGCATGAGCAGGAATTAGTGTTTGATCAAGCTTTTAAAAAGTACTTCTAAGTGTATTTTGCTCAAAAAAGTGTTTTGGGGAGAAACTATTTTTTTCCGCTTCTACTCAAAAGCACTTGTTTTCCTTCTAAAACTTGCCAAACACTTCAACTTTGAAAAAAAAGTGTTTTTGGCCTCGGAGAAGCTTGGCCAAACAAGCTATAACTCAATTTGGCGGTTTACCTGTTGTCCAAGTCCTCGTTTGGTTATCAGTTCACTGCCAACACTGGAACACCTAACAATCTGGCCACGTACATGTGCTTGAAGCTTGACAATACCATGTATACAGTATAATGTAGCAACAGCCTGCCTTCTGACAAGATGGCCACGTATGGCAGCTTGTAGCCTTATAACGCCCTTGAGCCTAAGAAATTCTCGACGAGCCTTCAGAGAGACCATGTTGCCATTAGAGTACAGGTTAAATGTTCAAGTTAAATTAGAAATGAGCAAAATTCCACAGAATAAGTTCTTAAACATCAGCGCCAGCAAGATCATGCCAAAGTGAAGTAGTCAAGTCCTTTAACACCCAATCATTTGCAAACTAAGGAAGCACATGCATAGAGAAAAAGGCCAAACTATCAGTCAGTCGAACTAATCTATACATAACTCATAGATGGACCGGTATAGTAATTTAAGTCTAAAAGGCAGCTCATGCAAAAAGCTTAATTGAAGCCAAGTGATTGAACATAATGAAGACAATCAATAAGACCTTCAAGGGGTTGCAAGAAATACATATATTCCCTGCATCCCATTTTATGTGATGCACTTGGGTATGGTGTTTATGAAAGAAAGAAAGCAAGACTTTTGAAACTTATTTCTAAAACAAGCTATTGACATTATTGTGGCTATAAATCATCTCATTAAGGGTAAATGGAAAGTTTAAAGTTAAATTATAAAAGAGTATCATTCTGTTTGGGACAGGCCAAAAGGAAATGCATCACATAAATTGTAACATAGGGAGTATTACGCAATGAAAAGATGCTAAGTTGGTCACTTTGGGATGTTTGGACCTTGGAGCAACTGGTGACCCCATTTTGTTGGTAGTAAAAGTACTCAGTGATGATAGTCATTTACAAAGATTTATGGCTCAAAAGAAATCTTATTTTGCGTAAGCACACAAAACATAAACATCCAGTCTCGTTATACTTATATCATATAATATCCATGGCAACATTTTAGCTGGCTAGATACATTAGAAAATAAGTACAAGACAGAAGAAAATTTCCGGAGTTCCTCCCACCTCCTGCACCCTTATGAAAAAAAAAAATGTTTGTATATATAAACACTACTAGCCAAACATGGATAATTGCGTAATGTCTTAGTTTCATTTGAACTGTGAGAAAAACTAGCACGTGCAACGGCTTTCTAGTCTCTTAACGTCAAACAATATTTTCTGTCGCTAACCATTCTAACAGAAAATCAAGACCTATTCATGCATATTGCTGGATGTAAAATACAAATGCATTAAAGAAGAAACAGATTGAACAGCTCGCACATTAGTTAACCACAAGAAAACAAGCATAGCACAGTAAAAACTATGAAAGTGACTCGCAACCACAATATTAAAGTGCAAGTGGGAAAATACCACAAGGTAGAAGACGAAGCTTGCGGAAGAAAATAAACATAATTCAATATCGTAATTGTGATAAAGAACAAAGAGAAAACCAAAATATTTTAGGACAGCAGGTAAATCTTTACGGTTAAAGTAATTACCAGATAACCCCTAAAAATAGCTTGTGTCTTCGTAGCAGCTTCCTCAAGCCTCATTTTCTCAGTATCCTCGGGTAAGGTAAGACATGTATTTTGTTCATCTTCATCTAGCTTCATAGAAGGGAGACTCACCTCATCAGTGACCCCTCCTTTATCGAGGTTTGAGTCCTCTTTTATTCCACCAGCACTACCAGCAACTGGCTCAGATATCAAAGGCGGAGGGACGGACAAACCAGATAATGCCGCATTGGTGGAAATTACTGATGCTTTCTCATTTGAAGATTTCTTTAAAGAAAGGAATATAGAGTATAATACCTTATTAGAAATTACATGAATAAATAATCCCCAAATAAAAAAGAGGGGTAAGCTGCATGAACATGTAATACTTGTGGAAAATCCTTCTCAAAGAAAATATTCTTTCCAAGGCGCTCAATTCAAGTTTATTGCATCATGATGATAATATCACTTTCCTGGTTGCAGCATGTCACCAGTGACCATAGGCATTAGCATTAGGGCAGAAGACAAGGTTTATTTTGAATGGTATTCACAACAGTAATTTGACAGCTCGCCTTATGGCTTGCCTCAAAAGATGTCCACTTTCCTAAAAAAAGTACTATCATGGGTTACGCCATCAGGGGCGGACCTAGAGCATTGAATATGGATTCCCGGGAACCCAGTAACTCTTGCATAGACCCTGTATTTATATTAAGAAATCTACTAAATCTTTGTAAATATCTAACTGTCAACCCAGTTATTATTGCATATTAATTTGAAATTACGGTAGGAACCCAAAAACTTCAAATAGTGGATCCGCCTCTGTATGCCATACAAAGGTTTTAACAATAAGAGCAACAATATTACATTTCTCAATATAAACCTATTCCACTTCAATTCTAAAAGGATCAAAAAGTAGCTAGCAAGTTTTGAATACACTAAATATTAAAAATGTGCTACCAAATTTACACAGGCATATATAAACAAAAGGCATAACCAAAGCAAACTTCAATTTGAAACAAAATTGAATCGTCGATCTTACTTTTGATGTGCCAGATTTGGAAGACTTTCTCCCTGCCAGCAAAGACCTGAACCATTTTCCAGGAGATTTTCCCATAGTAATAAGTTTGACGTTTGATGCCTATAATGTAAGAACTTTGTGATAGAAAGCCTAGAAGTTTCAAAAGAACGCTATATCAGGTAAGCACATGCAAATTTGCAGCAATAAGTAGGCATAGAAGTAATATAATCCCTTAGTGTAGTTTAAAATGTTCAATTATGGTTTCATTTTCCCGGAACCAGGGCACAATAGTGCTTCTGCATATATAAATGTGAAGTAGCATAATGAAAGTTTAGATTTTTGACACAAAGCCTACTATCAGTGATCAATTTTTATGACTGAAAAGAGGATTCATTGTCAATATATCCTATTTTGAAGGACCTAGAGCCTAACGGGGTTATCGCCATGCCTACAAATAAAAGAAGAAAAGCAAAAACAGAGCAATAAGAAGTTTCTGAAAAACACATGAAAAGGCCATGTTTTATATTCACGAATTCAGCACCTATCCAATGGAAGCCTCCAAACACAATCTCTTCCAGAAGAAAAGAGAATCAGATGCTTCGCAAACTCGATGAGTGTAATAGAGAAACTTCCTTCCTATAAGATTGTATTCCCTTCCTCTTTTATGGTGTGTTTGAGAGCGGGAAAGGGAACTCTTTACACACTCTAAGCCTGGTAGTCACCTATAAAACATTAAACAGTAAGTTCTTTCACATTATCTTACTTGCCTCATAAGTGAGACACTGCATCTGCAGATCACTTTTAGTGATTACTGTTTGACTTGCAAAAAAAGAATAAAACTAAAATATAATAAGAACTCTTACGGACCTTGGGGCACATTTAATTAAAGCTGTTCACGCTTCCATCAGAAACAGTTGGATTAGGATATCAGATTTTGTGCTCAAATGAGTACCACTTTATATAATAATTATCCAGGGAAGTTTATATTTTACACTGTAAAACTCCTTAATCACAGTTGATCAGGCAGAATTTCAGATATCCAATTCACTGATGAGCGGCAGAGACAAATTTCCATTGCAACAGTTAAGAAGTTTCATTGTCTCGGTATTGGACTACACAGTGTTGTCGAAACACGCTTAAGCCTTGATGCGAGGCGCAGAACATATTGAGTACTTCGCCTCGCTTAGCAGGCACTTAAAGCATATTTTTCCTTGCGAATGAGCATAATCATAAAGAGGCGCACATCAAACAATTGATATTTCACTTTACAGTAATTCTTTTTAATTTCTTTGTCCGTATAATTGTTATTCATGCTTATAATTACTAGTCTTGGACTACACATGTATGTTTGTAATTTTTCTCCATTTGCGCCTTTCTTCTTAACGCCCACGCTTTATTTGCGCTTTGCACCTTTAATAACATTGCTATAGATAGAAAGGTTCATAGTTCATTTCAATGGGGGAGTGGGATATCAAAGAGACAAAGACCCTCATCAACTAAACCTAGTGCGTTGTGCCAAATTCAAACTAAGAAGCGCCATTCTCTAACCCAGTCCTTACCAACCCATGCCAAAGCCAAGCGGTGTTATGCAGCATAAAAATAAATTGAGACTAAAAACACTCTGTTAGAATGGAATGTTCCCTTCGTCGAAAGAAAGATTATGAGCTGCCAATCAAATAAGAGATGATTCTACCAGAAGCATCTATGATTTTCCCGAGGCTTCCATTTCACTCCAACCAGGATATATTAAGAGACACACCATATCTAAGCTTTATCGGCTCTTAATTCTCAAGATCCTTCTAGTTGAAAATTTATCATTGAAATAAAAAAGCTTTTCCTACCATGCTCAAAACACATACTGCCGTAAACCTTTTGTTACTTCATTAATATGTCTCTCAAGCTCTTAACTATAATGTAAAAGTCAAACAATGATCATTGTTATAGCATATTCACTTTGGGT
>MU746738.1:18466-36784 GCA_026770625.1 Nicotiana glauca
TTAAGAAGAAGCCTACAAGGTGATTTTTTTAAGACAGTAGAGACTATGCTAGCTTGCGTACAACTTGACTATTCGAACAGGTACCTAATATTTCCCACTAGCACTGGTACCAAATAACTCTGCCCAACAAGGCTTAGACAGATAGAAAGAAAGTACCTAGTGTGGGATTTGAAACTTTTACATATTTATTTCTAAAATTTAGCAAGTGTAACCATATTTGAAAATTAAAATTAAAAAAGAAAAGAGAAGTAACACCCTATAGCACAAAGCCCCATCACCAAATCACTCCAGGCATATCTTTGAGGACACCTAATTTCCAATTAAATCAGAACCCCAAATGCAACAATGTGGAAACATTTAAAGCGTACACAGATTAACCCTAGCACATATAAGTAACAAATATAACTAATAATATCTAACAATGACAATATCACAACAATGTAGTTCAGGTTTAACCATTAGCTTCGACGTAAGCTCAAGAAGCCAACATTTTAAATTACCATTTAATGTTCATTGGATCTAGAACTTACCTCAACAGAAAAAAATACTGTAACTTCAACAAAAACCCTTGTTTAGCTGCAAAAAATAAAAATGGGTTCTACATAAGAACTGCAAAAAATTATAAGGGTCATGAGAAGAAGGGCAAAAAAAAAAAAATGAAAAAGACTTTAAGCAGCTAAATAATTTAACTATATATTTTACTGAAAGATCTGAAAAAGAGTTTTCAAGAAAGAGGGAGGTTTTAGCTTTTACCATTTTTTCATGTTGAAAGAGGAGTAGAGAGAGCCAAACGGCACTTAGCAGGGTAAAGTTTTTTGAAAAGCACCTGGAATACTGGTACACTACAGCACTACTGCCTTCTTTATTTGTTTTTGCCTGTTTCAATTTTCAAGATTTTGGAAATTACCCAAAATGTTAAAAACTGAATGTTGTCTTCCAAAGAGGTTGCATGCTTGCATTGGGCTTAGTTGAGGGTTTTTGTTGCATCATTACTCTGGACTCTCTATAGATTTGGCCCAAATGATTGGGGCATTTGCATTTATACCTGTTTTTTGTGTCACATTTTAACCTGTGCCCGCTTTGCAAAAAAAATTACAAGCGTACCCGTTTTTTCACATAACTTCAGTACACGGGGTTGAAGTAGCAAAGGCAATTACATAAAATTTTAGCATTTTAGTAGCCGGGCCTGAAATTCAGCTCTAGAGCTGAAGTTTTTGTTTTGTAACTCGCGAACTTCAGCTCTAGAGCTGATGTTTGCCAGTTATAAAATAAAAACTTCAGCTCTAGAGCTGAAATTTTATTTTATAAGTTTTTGTTTAGTAACCGGGATACTTCAACCAGTTATAAAATAAAAACTTCAGCTTTAGAGCTGAAGTTTTTATTTTATTAACTGGCAAACTTCAGCTCTAGAGCTAAAGTTCGCGAGTTACAAAATAAAAACTTCAGCTCTAGAGCTAAAGTTCGCGAGTTACAAAACAAAAACTTCAGCTCTAGAGCTGAAGTTCTCCAGTTATAAAATAAAAACTTCAGCTCTAGAGCTGAAGTTTTTGTTTAGTAACCCATAAACTTCAGCTCTAGAGCTAAAGTTTTCAAGTTATAAAATAAAAACTTCAGCTCTAGAGCTGAAGTTTGCCAGTTATAAATTAAAAACTTCAGCTCTAGAGCTGAAGTTTTCCAATTATAAAGGAAAGCTGAAATTTATTAAAAAGTGGGTACGGATGCAAACAAAAAGACAAAGCGGCTACAGGTTAAAAGGGGAGCCCAAATTGGGCGCCCCGTGCAATTTTTACCAAATGATTGAGGTCTCAGATTTGGGCTTTTTTCACTTTTAGCCCGTGTCAGAAACTATTTATATTTGATAGCTGATAAAAATATATATAATTTGCATAATTTTTGTATATAACATACAGTATATATACAAACTATATATATTTTTTCAGCTATTATTTTGAGAACAGCTATACAATGTCGTAAAAATTATACGGTCTAGCCAGTTTTCGGAGTGGTCATTCAAAAATAGCCAGGGTTTATCAAGTCAATAAAAATAGCCACTATTTTACTGCAACAGAGACCTGTCCAACGAAATATATTGGAGTTCGGTGTACATGTGTATGAACTTCCAGGATATTATGCTGGACCGGTATACTTTGCTGGCTCCAGTATACTATGCTGGACCGGTATATTATGCTGGAACTCCAGCATATTATGCTGGAGTATTTTTCCGAATTTTGAATAGTATTTTCGTTCAGATTTATCTTTACATGAAAAGTAACTAAATTTCGCTTACTTTTGAAATTGATTTATTTTTGAACGACCACTTGTAAATCTTGCTATTTTTTAATTTCTCCTTACAATGTCGTTTTCCCTTAGATTTTGGAAGAAATTTTAAAATAGCCAGATTTACAAGTGGTCGTTCAAAAATAACCCAGTTTCAAAAGTAATCGAAATTTAGTCACTTTTCATGTAAAGATAAATCTGAACGAAAATAGTGTTCAAAATTCGAAAAAATACTCCAACATAATATACTGGAGTTCCAGTATAATATACCGGTCTAGCATAATATACTGGAGTTTGGAGCACCGGTGCTCTAGTCTCCAGTATATTATACTGGAGCCAGCAAAGTATACCGATCCAGCATAATATGCTGGAAATTCATGCACAGGTGCACCGAACTCTAGTATATTATGCTGGACCGGTCTCTATTGCAGCAAAATAGTGGCTATTTTTATGACTTAGTATACGCTGGCTATTTTTGAATGATCAATTCGAAAATTGGCTAGTCCGTGCTATTTTTACTCAGATTTTGGCCCAATATTGTAACTTTACAAACTAGTCCTTCTTCATCTTAATTACTTGATCACCAATCACCATTTTCTTTTTAAAAACTATTTTGAATTATTTTCGGTATGTCGGAAATAGTCTATCTTCCTTTATGAAATTGGGATAAGCTATGTACATAGACTATCATCCTCAAATCTCACTCGAGAAATTACATTTAGTATGTTGTTGTTAATTACTTGATCACCAATTCAAGATCTCTTGAAAGCCTCAATTTAGAAAGGGAAAAAAGGCCAGATTTGTCCCTCTACGTTAGTAAAATATCCACGTTTATACTTAGTTCTACTATCGGTCCAAATGCGTCCCTACCATTAAGAAAGTAGATAAAAATATCCCCAACCCTAACGGTTGTCTACAGTGACAAAGGACCACCTCAATAAAAAAAGGGAAAAGGCCAGATTTATCCCTCTACTTTAGTAAAATATCCACGTTTATACCTAGTTCTACTATCGGTCCAAAAATACCACATAATTAAATAATTCTCATAATTAACTCTAACTCTTTAGTAATTAACCAATCTACCGAAAATCTTCCTTCTCCTCTCTTTTTATTTCTTTAGTAATTTCATATTCTTTTTCTTGCCAGATTTCTCATACTTATTGTGAAACTTGTTTTCATTATCATGGTCAGCAAGGCAATTTATTTCCCTTGTTTTGGTTGGACAGAAAGGAATAATTTTATTTATCTTTGTAAGCAAGAGGAAAATAGCTGCACTCTGGGATGAATTTATTTTATAATTTTCTTTCTTTGTGAAATGAAATTACAAAATGAAAAGTAACTGAACTCCTTACTTTTCCTTGTTTTCCACCATATTAACGTTTTTTGCTTGCCGCCATGATTAAATGAAGTGTTCCGTTTGTTACATGCTACAGAAATTTTAAACATATGAGAGACTAAATAATTCAGATTCAAGTATATCATTTCGACTCTTGAGTATGAATGTCAGCAAATAATATTGGATCATTTTTAAAAAATATTTAGTTGTCTAGCTTGGTAGAGAGGCTACGTCTTCACATCGTCCCCATATATTTGCCAATAAATTCATCCCTGCGTAGCACTCATTTTGTTTACAAAATTGATTTATTAGTATTTCTTTTTTAAAACATTGGACTTCGAACAAAGTTTTAATGGTTTGTACCTCTACTTTAGTAAAAAAGGGGAAAGGGAATAAGATGGTAGGGAAAAGAAAAAGAGAAAAAGTAGTAAAATAAGAATAATAGAGAGTTCAAGTTAATTATGTGGATTATTTAATTATGTGGTATTTTTGGACCGATAGTAGAACTAGGTATAAACGTGGATATTTTACTAAAGTAGAGGGACAAATCTGGTATTTTTCCTTTTTTATTGAGGTGGTCCCTTGCCACTGTGGACAACCGTTAGGGTTGGGGATATTTTTATCTACTTTCTTAACGGTAGGGACGTATTTGGACCGATAGTAAAACTAGGTATAAACGTGGATATTTTACTAAAGTAGATGGACAAATCTGGCATTTTTCCCTTTAGAAAGGGAGCTTTACACAAACAGCCGGTCGGATTTACTGTTTACTTTTTTTGGTCGGAACAAACAAATTATATATTGATTATACATAGTTGTGCACATATTATACCTGAATTGCATATATTATATCTGCCAACTATTTTTAATTAAACTGTTAGGTATATAGCATTTAGGTTAATTCTTCATTTACTGATATATATTCATTTGTATGTAATGTGAAAGTGACATACAAAATATTCTCATCACTTAAATCATATAAATTGAACTTGTAGAAGACTATACGGAATAAATTAAAGTTGATCTCTCTATAATTCTAGAGTTCTCAATAGAAATGTCCAGACTCTCGAGGATTACATAACCAATTTATGTTGCATTTCCTTGCTGGGACTTCAAATCTTCAATATTACAATTTCATATCGAAGTTTCATGCTACGAGTTTGAATTTTTATGATTTTCAAACAAGATTATCAGTTAAAGCTTTTTATATATGTTAAGGTTTTGCTTGAACATAATTATGAAAGAGTTTTGAAACTTTTCGTATGAAAATATATCCAAAAGCGTAGAAAAAGTATCAATTTTTTAAAGAATTGAAATTTGTTTTAACATAAAAGCTAATCGCACAACACATTTCTTGAAATATTGATTTGTCTATGAAATAAATGGCCGCATCCGTGGACAACCAAAGTTATAAAAGTGAGACAGTTTGAAACAAATAAAATAGATAAAATAAGCTAACTAGGAAATCAATGATTTTATATTTTCTCCATTCTTTTGTCAATATTGGGCAAAATAAGCTTCAACTAAATGTTGACTCCGTAAAGTTTTCCAGTTCGTGGATAGAGCCTGGATAACTTTAAGAAAATAGATGGGGAAAAATTGCTTTATTCTAAAAGAAAAAAGAAAGGAATTTAAATATTTTTTGGATCGCTATTTGATTTATATTTGGCTTTTTTGACTTCTTTGTTCTGAAAGACAGCTAATGGTGTTTTATTCCTTCTTGGATCAATCGACTAAGATATATGAAAGAAATAAATTATTCTTCAATATCACAACTAATAATAGATTCTCATGAATTATTCAAATGTATATCATACATTTAAGTGATTCTTTATCAAATGCAAGTTATTCAAAATGATTCAGTCCATTATTTACTTCGCTATAGCTCAGGGTCTCATTACAAAAAAATGGAGGCATTCCCCCAGTCAAGTGGTAAATATTTTATTTTCCTAGTTGAATACGATGGACGAAAACAGCTAATATGGTGCGCCTACAGCCATTTGATAGAACTAATGGAGTTGATCAGTCAGTTGGACCAATCATTTTCTCAGGAACTACAAGTTGATCAAACTCTTCAGATTTGAGGACTCCTAGACTGAGAGCAGCATCTTTCAAACTGGTTCCCTCCTTGTGGGCTTTCTTGGCAACTGCAGCAGCATTATCGTAACCAATTTTTGGGTTCAAACATGTGACGAGCATGAGCGACTCGTGCAACGATTTAGCAATCCTCTCTCTGTTAGCTTGAATACCCCTCACACAATTCTTTTCAAAAGAAGCAGATGCATCCCCAAGCAATCTTACTGAATGTAGAAGTGCATTAGCAATCATAGGCTTGAAAACATTTAGCTCAAAATGGCCATTTGATCCACCAATTGTGACAGTCACATGATTCCCCATAACCTGAGCACAGACCATCGTGAGAGCCTCACACTGAGTAGGATTCACCTTGCCCGGCATTATACTGCTTCCAGGTTCATTTTCAGGAAGAATGAGCTCCCCGATACCACAACGGGGACCACTTCCCAAGAAGCGTATATCATTCCCAACCTTCATGAGGGAAGCAGCTACCGTATTTACAGCTCCACTGGTTTCAACAAATGCATCATGAGCAGCCAGTGCTTCAAACTTGTTTTCAGCTGTTACAAATGGCAAGTTAGTTTCCTCTGCCACTGCTGCAGCAATTTTAATGTCAAACCCTTTGTTTGTATTCAGTCCTGTCCCCACTGCTGTGCCTCCTTGTGCAAGCTGATACATGTGTGGAAGGGTGCACAAGACTCGATCAATTCCATATTTCACTTGAGTAGCATACCCGCTAAACTCTTGTCCAAGAGTCAAAGGGGTTGCATCTTGTGTGTGGGTTCGCCCGATCTTAATAATGTCCATGAATTCTACTGACTTTGAATGTAGTGAAGTATGCAACTGTTTCAGGTTTGGTAGTAATCTTTTATTTAGCTCTATTGCCGCAGCAATATGCATCACCGTAGGAAAGGTATCATTTGAAGATTGCGATCTATTTACATGATCATTTGGATGCACATTCTTGTCACCGCGCTTATGACCAAGTATTTCAGCTGCTCGGTTTGCAATAACCTCGTTGGCATTCATGTTAGTTTGAGTGCCACTCCCAGTTTGCCAAACCACCAAAGGAAAGTGATCATTCAACTTTCCTTGTGCAACCTCTTCAGCAGCTTGCATTATTGCTTTTCCAATAGATGGGTCAAGGCCATATTCCATGTTCACCTTGGCAGCACACTTTTTGAGAATACCAAATGCACGTATGATTGGCTCAGGCATTCTTTCACGCTCACCCCCAATATCAAAATTCTGCAATGATCTTTGAGTTTGTGCCCCCCATAACTTGTCCGATGGAACGAGAATGGGACCAAATGTGTCTTTTTCCTCCCTGAAAGAGGTAGCCATGTCTCTAATTGCTGCTAAACAAACACTCAGCTATAGATGAATTCACCACCATGGAATGACCAAATAAAGCTTAGAATCCAATTGAGAACTAGTATTTTGACTTATAAGAAACAGGTCATACTAATTTTGTCCTTCTTGTGATCGTTATGACAAAGATATAGAAACAAATAAACGATCCTTTGTTCCAACTAACCAAATATTCCCATGATTTATTCACAATATACTATACATTTGCAAGAGTGAGTTTAATTGATTAATTAATGTAAATTAATATCTCTAATTGAAGGAATCTATTTAGTGATTAGAAATAATCAGATTAGTTCCATTTTAATATTTATGCGTAGAAAACAAGATGTGAAAGAAAGTCTCAGCGTAACACTTCCTAATTCAAACTTGCTTTAAGAATTTGTTTATGCAAATAACAACAACGATAAAAACCTCAGTGTAATTTCACAAGCGAGATCTGGAAAAACCTACATTGCAAAGGCAGAAAAGTCGTTTCCGACATATCCTCAGCTCAAGCAAAGCACAATTACAGCAGTATTAAAAAGAAATACGCTAGTGAAAAAGTCATAAAAGAGAAGCAATACCAACAACAAGATAATATATTTGGTTATGCAATACTCTTTAAACAAAATTGACAAATTGCTCTGTAAGTCCAACTTCTCTAAAATTTGAAAAGTTTTCCATGTGACCAAATGGATGAAAATTTAGCATGAATAAGGAAACATATGAAAAGCTCTAAACCTATTAGTAAATTACAAAAGCAGAAAGACAAATATATAGATGCATTAAAGAGTAGAAATACTACAGTAAGCACAGTACTTATTTTTTATTTCTAGGAGATAAATATTCCATCTTACTCAATAAAATTTTGTTATTTTGCTAAAATGCCAGAAACAAAATGAGATTATTAGGTAAGAGTATTCTATGCACAAACCCCAAATCATGATATTTTATGCATTTGTTTTCTCTTCTTTTTTTTTTTAATAAAAAAATTGTCCTAGAGCCAGATTGGAAAATAGTTTTCTTTTTATTACCAAAATCAGAATTCAAATTTCCGATATGACTCATATATTCTCAGAGATTAGTTAAAAATGAATTATCGGTATATGATGATGATAATGATTTTGTAAACAGTTAAAGATAAATATTGCTACTCATTTAAGCCTCTTCATATCTAGTTGATCAATTATGTGGAATAGGTATATGAACTCTTTAATTACTGTTTAAATAAGGCAAATTTTTATTATTCAGATAATTTATCTGAATAATTGATGGGGCACGGCGGAATTTGGACAAAATGAATACGGGAAAAATCCAATTTTATGATACTGTGGAGTAGGGCTGCTTATCGGACGGATTGAGCGGTTATTTACTTTTAACGATTTAGCTTATCGGTTATCAGTTTTTAAATGTATTAATCCGCTAGCCACCCGATAAGATATCGGGCGGATTGGTATCGGCTTAGCTCTTATCGGACGGTTATCGGGAGGTTTATCGGCATAATTTCTTACTCATCTTTGCCTCATGCTTACGCAGTACATTTTATGCTTATTATTTCATCACAGAAAAAAGAATGCAAATAGTACTCAACAGTTCTTAACATTCATGTTTCCTATCAAAATCTCATATGAGTAAGAAAATTAATAGAATATTTTAAGTGTCAGTTATCCCGAAAAAAAATATTTGTTCTTGGCAAATTAATAAACATATGGAGTATTAGGTAGACCAAGGCCAGCTGCTAGCACGCCTCTTGCAGGATTTTTAGGGACTATAGTGTATGTAACACATTTTTTGCAAGTCTGACAATTGTTGTGGTGCTAGACCTACATAGTTATATTTAATATCTTAAAACCCAAAATCAATACTATAAGATATTTCCAACTTAGACTTCTTTATCAACAGTAAATTAGGATACTCATGAAATACCCAACAACCAACTCCACAATTATTGAAGCTTTAACAGGCTAATTTATGTGTTAAAAATATCATCACATGACAGTTACATCGAACTAGAAATCAATCCTGGCTCTTAAATTCTATATATCATTTGGTTATAGAAGCCTTTTATTTTTTGGTATTCACAGTTAAAGCCTAAATTTTTCAAACTATGAGAAATGTTTAAACGGTCTGTTATATATATATATATATATATATATATATATATATATATATATATATATATATATATATATATATATATATATATATATATATAACGGGTTAACGGATTAACCGTTAAGAAAATTGAATAATCCACCCCCAAACCGATAAGCCGTTAATGAAAAAATTTCAATATGTTCTCCGTCCATTAAACCGTTAACCCGATACTAATAAGCCATTAACCTTCGATTTCGATTCGGTTTTGAACATCCCTACTGTGGAGTCAATAAATTTGATCAATTAATATTTAATTCCTTTTCCATTCAACTGTGCTTCCTAATAAATATCTTGATAGAAAATATGGTTTTTGGAATTGAAATTTAATATCAAATGATTTTTTTTTTGTCATTTACTCCCTCTGGTTCACAATAAATGACCAATTTACTTTTTTATTTTGGTTCAAAATAAGTGTCCAGTTATGTAATCAAGAAAGAATTTAATTTGTTTTTACAAAATAACTCCTATGTATATATCCCTAAAAACTTTTCTTACTCCTCACATTAAATGTTTAATTAGGAGTAGTTTAATCATAATAAGTATTTTTGTATATAATTTAGTATTTTTTTAATGGGCGTGTTAAAAATAAATTGATCGCTTATTGTGAACGGGGAGTATCGTATGTGTATAATTAAAAAGAATATATTTCTCGTGTCATAAAAACTCTTTTGGTCATGGCCCGACCCCAACCTAAGGGCCCGCTGCCCTTGTCTAAATAATTAATGTTCTAACACTTGTTTTTTCTGTCGCTCAAGAAATTAATTGTTGAGTATCAAGAATTGATTTGTACGATATCCTCGGGACATTTGATTAAAAACCCATAAAGTTCATGAAATTTATGTTGGATTTTTATGTATTTAATGGTGAATGAGAAATTGAGGGAAATGAAATTTTTGAGTGAAATTTTAAGTTTCCCCTTGGTAAAGGGATATTGTCCCATATTGGAAGAGGAAGATATTTTTTACGGGTATATAAGCAATTGTTCTTCTTCTAGCTCTTAAAGGGTTGAGAAGAAGGCAAGCCACACGTTGTCGCCGTTGCCACTTGCTCGGCTTCGGATTTGGTCAAATGACCGATTGATTGATTAATTTTTTGGACCAAATTTATTTATTAATAGTAAAATATTAACAAAAATATTATTAAATATTTATTTTAATAACAAAATATTAATATTAAAATAAATATTAATATTAAATCCTCCAAACCGATTTTTCTATTTTGGTAACAGAAAATTAACTACCCTCTTCAATTTTTCCTCTTTATTGTTGAGTAAATAGTCATTTATGTAGTGACATTTATGTTGTGGCCGTTTTGCATAACAGCCATTCTAAAGAGTTGCACCTCTTCAGATTTCAACCCCACTTTGACTATAAATACAACACTTTCTGCTCAGAATTTCAATATGATTTTCTGAGTTTCTCCTCCTTCTTTTGCATAGTTTAAACATCAAATAAAGCAACAGTAAGTGTGATTTGCTACCAAACTTTGTGTTCGCTGAAACACTGGGGTTTGAAGTACCACTACACTAGTGTGTAATTCGTTCTATCCTGGGAGGAAATAATCCATAACCTTGGGTACTAGGAGAGGATTAAATTCCTTAAGGAAACACTGTGAATTCAGTGGGCTCGAATTGGTTTTGTTATTTCATTTACATTTCTGTTTATGTTCATTTATATTTTTCAGAATTATTTTACAAATACAGTTTACTAACAAGCTTAAGGAATTTAATATATTTTCTGTATTTGTACTCACTATTTCTGGAGAGTAAAACCTTTGTGGTTTTGTACTCTATTAAAATCTACATGATTTTAATGTTTGTGTCATTCTTTTACAGAAATGACTAATGATAATGTGAACCAAGTTGTTCCAATGGTGACTGCCAATGCCTCAACAAGCCGAACGACACCGGCAGCAATGGCACGGGCAGAAAAACCCGAAAAAATTTTCAGGATTGATTTCAAGCGCTGGCAGCAAAAGATGTTCTTCTATTTGACTACTCTAAGTCTCCGAAAGTTCATCAAGGAAGATGTTCTTGTGCTGTCCGATGAAACTCTAGAAACTGAACGCTTTTTCGTGATTGAGGCATGGAAGCATTCAGATTTTTTGTGTAAGAATTATATTCTAAGCGGGCTGGAGGATGCTTTGTATAACGTCTATAGTGGTGTGGAAACGTCAAAAGAACTGTGGACTGCGCTTCAAAATAAATACAAAATCGAAGATGCTGGGTTGAAGAAGTCAGTTGCTGCAAAGTTTTTGGACTACAAAATGGTAGATAGCAAGTCTGTTATTACCCAAGTCCAGGAATTGCAAGTGATTATTCACGATCTCCTTGCTGAAGGTATAAATCAAACTAATATTAATGTTGAAAGTAATAATCTTAGTATTTTTACTAACAGAAATTTCATTGAAGGTCTTGTCATCAATGAAACATTCCAAGTAGCAACGATGATGGAGAAGTTGCCTCCTTTGTAGAAGGACTTCAAAAATTACTTAAAACACAAATGCAAGGAGATGTCCCTTGAATATCTCATTGTTCGGTTGAGAATCGAAGAGGACAACAAAGCTGCTGGAAAGAGAGGCCGTGAAAACTCAATAATAATGGGAGCAAATATTATTGAAGAGAACAAAAGGAGGAAGAAGGCTTCTGGAGCGAAATACAATCCAAGCAAGAAGCGGTTCAATGGAAACTGCTACAACTGTAGAAAAATTGGACATAAATATACGGAATGTTGTGCTCCGAAGAAAGACAAGAAGAAGGCTCAAGAAAACATGCTTGAAAAGCATGACGATGTTGATGACTTATGTGCCATGCTTTTCGGATGCAACTTGGTGGGCAATCCTAAAGAGTGGTGGATTGATTTTGGAGCCACTCGTCATGTTTGTGCTGTTAGAGAAGCTTTTGCTACTTATACTCCTGTTGGACCCGATGAGACGATTTCTATGGGAAATGCTGCAAAGGCCAAGATTGAAGGATGTGGGAAGATATTTCTCAAAATGACTTCCGACAAAGAGGTTACTTTGAGCAACGTCCTTCATGTTTCCGAGATTAGGAAGAATTTAGTCTCTGCCGGACTTCTTGTTAAAAATGGTTTTAAATGTGTATTTGTATCCGATAAGGTTGTAATAAGTAAGAACGAGATGTTTGTAGGAAAAGATTATCTCACTGAGGGTCTTTTCAAGCTGGATGTAATGGTTGTTGAAAATAATAATAAAATTTCAGCTTCATCTTACTTACTTGAGTCAAATGAATTATGACATATACGTTTGGGTCATGTTAATTATAAAACCTTGCGGAAAATAATTAATTTAAAAGTTTTGCCTAAGTTTGAATGTGACAAATCAAAATGTTAAGTATGTGTGGAATCTAAGTATGTTAAACATCCTTATAAGTCATTTGAAAGGAATTCAAATCCTTTAGACTTAATTCACGCAGATATTTGTGACATGAAGTCAATACCATCTCGCGGTGGAACGAAGTATTTCATAACTTTTATTGACGATAGTACTTAATATTGCTATGTTTACTTACTTAATAGTAAAGATGAAGCAATAGACGCATTCAAACAATACAAAAATGAAGTTGAAACACAACTTAACAAGAAAATTAAAATGATAAGAAGTGATAGGGGTGGTGAATATGAATCTCCTTTTGAAAAAATATGTTTAGAATATGGAATTATTCATCAAACAATGGTCCCTTACACGCCCCAATCCAATGGAATTGCAGAAAGAAAGAATAGTTCATTAAAGGAGATGATGAATGCATTATTGATAAGTTCTGATTTTCCACAGAACTTGTGGGGGGAAGTCATTCTTACGGCTAGCCAAATACTAAATCGAGTACCCCATAATAAAACACAATCTATTCCATATGAAAAATGGAAATGAAGGAAGCCCAACTTGAATTATTTTAAAGTGTCGGGGTGTTTGGCAAAGGTGCAAATTCCTAAACCCAAAAGGGTAAAAATAGGACCGAAAAACATTGATTGTGTTTTCATAGGATATGCGACTAATAGTAAAGCATATTGATTTCTGGTTCATAAATCAGAAAATTCCGACATTTATAATAATACGGTTATAGAATCAGATAATGCTGAGTTCTTTGAAAATATATATCCGTATAAAAAGGAATGTGAGTCGATTGGTGAAGGATCTAAACGACCTCGGGAAGAAACAAAAGAAAGTACACTTAATCAGGAGGATCCAAGACGTAGTAAACGCCAAAGAACGTCTACTTCATTTGGACCAGACTTTGTGACTTTCTTATTGGAAAATGAGCCTCAAACATTTAAAGAAGCTATGTCTTCTTCGGAATCTTTGCTTTGGAAAGAGACAGTCAATAGTGAAATAGAATCCATAATGAACAACCATAGATGGGAATTGGTTGATCTACCTCCTAGAAAAAAACCATTGGGTTCTAAATGGATCTTTTAGAGGAAAATGAAAGATGATAGCACTATTGACAAATTTAAGGGAAGACTTGTGGTCAAAGGGTATAGACAAAAAAAAGATATTGACTATTTCGATACATACTCTCCAGTTACAAGAATTACGCCCATACGAACTTTAGTAGCATTAACGGTAGTTTATGGTCTTGAAATTCATCAAATGGATGTTAAGACAGCTTTCTTAAATGGAGAGTTAGAGGAAGAAATTTATATGGAACAACCTGAAGGGTTTGTAGTTCCAGGTAAAGAAAAGAAGGTATGTAGACTTGTTAAGTCCTTTTACGGACTAAAACAAGCACCTAAACAATGGCATGCCAAATTTGACCAAACAATGTTGTCAAATAATTTTAAAATAAATGAATGTCTTAAATTGTACATTAAAAATGTTCCAAATCATATAGTTATTGTTTGCTTTTATGTGGATGACATGCTGATAATGAGTAATGATATTTTCCAACATAAATGCAACTAAGCGTATGGAAACTGGCAAGTTTGATATGAAAGACTTGGGAGTTGCTGATTTAATCTGGGAATTAAGATCCATAAGACTTATCAAGGTCTGACATTGTTTCAATCTCATTATATTAAGACAGTACTTGAAAAATTCAAGCACTTGGGCTTTAAAGTTGCAAAGACTCCAATTGACATGAATCTTGCATTAGCAAAGAACAAACGCCAAAGCATATCACAATTGGATTATGCTCGTGTGTTGGGTTGCTTAATGTACATCATGAGTTGTACACGACCAGATATAGCTTGTGCTATAAGTAAATTGAGTCGATATACGAGCAATCCAAGACAATCTCATTAGATGGGAATGAAACGAGTTTTGGGGCATCTAGTACATACCCAGGACTTTGCTTTGCACTACAGTAAATATCCTGCGGTCAATAAGGGATAGTGTAATGCAAATTGTGTCACGATCCAAAATCCACTAAGGGTTGTGGTGGCGCCGGACACCGCCGTCAGGCCAGCCAACTCAAATACTTAATTAAATCTTATTTTAACACTTTTGAAAAATATTTCTTTTATACGTTTTGAACAAGAATCAGTCTATTCATCCGAATAAATAAATAAAATATTTAAACAACTTTTAAGATTTTCAAATAATCGAAATACATCCTCAGAACCCGATATCACAAGTACATGAGCAACTACTGATAAGAGAAATAAAATACAACATCCGTCCGGAATACAGTGGACGGAAAGTAAATATAGTATACTACCCTAGCTGCGGTCGCCTCGAATGATGCATCTCACCTAGTCCCAGAAACATCCGTGCTGCTATGCCCCGTAGACTGCTAGAGGTATATATACCTGTGCAACAAAAATGCACATACGTGTAACATGAGTATGTAATCAACGTGTACTCAGTGAGTGTCCCGCCTAATCCCGAAGGGGTAGAGACGAGATGGTCAACTTGACACTCTCTAATACTCCAATGATTATTTATCCTTAATATACATATTAAACGATGGATTTATTTTATAAACATGATTTTAATCCAGATAGCGGAAACAAGTAAATACATAGTTCTTTCATAGGAAATTTTCCAAGATTTCTTTTTCCCTATTAACAAAATGATCTCGAGACAGAGTGAGGCATGTAACAACTTAAATAAGCTCAAGGCAGCAATACAAGCATGCGCAAATCATACCGAGGAGACGGCTCGATCCAACAGAAATAAATGTGCACTTGCCGAGGATCGACAACGCGCCTATAGATGCATCTATTAATCTGTCAAGGCGTTCGGCCCGTTCCAAAATAAACACATACAGACAGACAATCAGTCAAGAAGTCAACATGGAGCAATTATCCAAGAAAGGCCAATTCTCTTTAATAATTTGAGAAAACGAAGCTTAAGTCTCTTTAGAAATCAATTTTTTATTTTAATGTGATTCAAGCAATTCAAGCCATCAATGGGTTCACAATTACTTCAAATATAACATGCTTTTGGATCCTAGACTACCCGGACAATAGCATAATAGTAGCTACGTACAGACTCTCGTCACCTCGTGCGTACGTATCCCCCACAAATAGGAGCACATAACCAATTTAACTCACCTATGGGGTAAATTCGCCCTCACAAGATTAGAAAGGAGACTCACCTCGCTCCGAAGATCCACAACCGGCATTCTACATCCTTCTGAAGACTTGAACCAATGCACAATGCTCCAAAACTAGCCAACGATCATACAAATCCATTAATATATGCTCAATTATACTTTACAACCCAATTTATAACAATTCTTAACCCCGAACGAAAAGTTGACAAAAATGCCCTCCGGCCCACGTGCCCGGAATCCAAAATTTCTCGAAGATAAAGTTTACACATGAACTCACGAACTCAAATATATGATTTTCTCTTAATTCCATACTCAAAATGGTGATCAAAATCCAAGATTACTAGTTTTCTAGGTTTTCCCCTCAAACCCCAAGTTTTCTACAATTTCCATGTCTAAATCCATATATAAACCTTGTATCTAACTCAAAACTATCATAAATTACTTACCTCATGATGAATGGCGGAACTCCCTCTTCCAAAGCTCCAAAAATCGCCCAAGCCAAGAGAAAAATGGGTGAAATGAACCCAAATCCCGATTTTTAAACATTCTGCCCAGCCCAGGTCCGCCCTTCTTTGCGTTCGCAGTCTTCCGCTCGCGTTCGCGAAGGCCAATCACCCAGACCTTTGCGTTCGCGTACAAGGCCTCGCGTTCGCATCGGCCAAAGACCCCAGGCCCACCTTTTCCTTCTACGTGTTCGCGATCCCCTCCTCGCGTTCGCGCAGTAGCTCAGCCCGCCCCTCCACGTTCGTGACTTCCTCTTCGTGTTCGTGAAGGCCAAAACCTGAAGCCTCCCATTTTCCTCTTCGCGTTCGCGAGATTTGCTTCGCGTTCGCGAAGAAGGAAACCAGATACCAGCAACCAGCAACAGTTTTTAACCCAAATTCGATCCGTTAACCATCACCCGAGGCCCTTGGGACCCCAACCAATCATACCAACCAGTCCCATAACAAATTACGGACTTGATCGAGGCCTCAAATCATAACAAACAACGCTAAAACCATGAATTACACCCTAATTCAAGCTTTATGAACTTTGAACTTTCCAACTTCTATTTCCAATGTTTAAATCTATCAAATCATATCCGATTGACGTCAAATTTTGCACAAAAGTCATATTTGACATTACGAACCTACTCCAACTTCCGGAATCGGATTCCGAACTCGATATCAAAAAGTCCACTTCTGGTCAAACTTCTCAAAAACCTTCAAATTTCTATCTTTAGCCAAATGACTTCAAAATGACCTACAGACCTCTGAATTCACTTCCGATCGCGCTCCTGACTCCAGAATCACGATACAGAGTTACTCCCAATCTCGGAATCCCAAACGGACTTCGATAACACTAAAATGCACTCCAAGCCAAACTTAAGAAATTTCTTCCAAAATGCTAACTTCCACAATAGGCGCCAAAACATTCCCGGGTCATCCAAAACCAGATCCAGGCATACGCCCAAGTCCGATATCATCATAAGAACCTACTAGAACCTTCAAATCACGATTCTGAGGTCTTTTACTCAAAGATCCAATTCTAGTTCATTATTTCAACTTTAAGCTGCTCAAATGAGAATTTTTATTTGAATTTAATTCCAATCTTCCTGAATTTAAATTCCGACCATGCGAACAAGTCACAATACCTAAAATAAAGCTGCTCATAGCCTCAAACTACTGAACGTCGTGCTAAGGCTAGAAACGACCGGTCGGGTCATTACATTCTCTCCCACTTAAACATACGTTCTTCCTCGAACGTGCTGAGAACTACACTAGAGTAGTCTGAAATCACTGTTTAGCACCTCATGCACCTTCCCGTGCTACCAAAACTTAGTTGAGCACATTAGCTCGATAAGTTCTGAAGATACTCCCCTTTATTCAAGCAAATAATCCTTAGAGCCCAATTCCAACATCTGAAATTCTATGCCAGGCCTGTTTCCAACATACGATCACCGTGATCACTATATGTTGTACTCAAACGTGACAACATAACTCTGCTGAATTCACACTTTGCATCACTTTACTCATAGGACCACAATAACATTTCTGTTTGAATTAATCAAAATTCCACAAATCCGATGCTCCCATTGCACCTCATGACCTACATAGGTCTTACTCTAACTATCACAATACTGCCACGACAGATGAGATGCCGAAATTCATAATCAACTGCCGAGTCAACCAATCATCGAGTCCATGCTTCTGACAAGAAACATTACCACATTCTGAACCAAATAATGATCTTTGCTCCTTAATATACTTCATATAATCAGATTGCACTGATCCTAAATCCCACAATCTCATCTTACCCAGTACGAATTGCTCAGGCAATAAGCCACTCCGAATGCGATCACAAGTCTCATATGACACCACAATGTGCTAATAGACCACCAATCCGAACACAACACAAACAGAAATTCAACTCTCAAAGGAATTACCCAACCCCCGTGCTAATACAGACTTTCCTTAGAAGATAGGAAGCAAAACACAAAAAAAAACATATAGAGGACCAGACTCGACATCACACTATTGCGGCGCGCAACCCGATCTAAATAACATACCCATGGCGGCGTGCCACCCGATCCACACATAGATCTCACATAAGGAGATTGCACTTCGAG